>JAQZBX010025535.1:0-29483 GCA_029593785.1 Cabassous unicinctus
GGTTGTTTCCAACTTTTGGCAATTGTGAATAATGCTGCTATGAACATTGGTGTGCAGATGTCTGTACGTGTCTCTGCTCTCAGTTCTTCTGGGTATATACCTAGTAATGGTATTGCCAGGCCACATGGCAAGTCTATATTCAACTTCCTTAGGAACTGCCAAACAGTCCTCTACAGTGGCTGTACCATTCAACGTTACCACCAACAGCAAATAAGCATTCCCATCTCCCCACATCCTCTCCAACATTAACAGTTTTCCAACTTTTTAATAGTGGCCAGTCTGATAGGTGTGAAATGATACCTCACCGTAATTTTAATTTGCATTTTCCTAATCGCTAGTCATGTTGAACATTTTTTCATGTGTTTCTTCACCATTTGTATTTCTTCTTTGGACAATTGTCTTTTTAAGTCTTTTGTCAATTTTTTAATCAGGTAGTTTGTCTTTTTATTGTTAAGTTATATCATCTCTTTGTGTATCATGTATCTTAAACCCTTATCAGATATATGATTGCCAAATATTTTCTCTCATTGAGTCGGCTGCCTTTTCACCCTTTTGATAAAGACCTTTAAGGTGCAAAAGTGTTGAATTTTGAGGAGGTCCCATTTACCTATTTTTCCTTTTGTTCCCCATGCTTTGGGTGAAAGGTTTAAGAAACTACTGCCTACCACAAGATCTTGAAGATGTTTTCCTACATTTTCTTCTAGGCGTTTTATGGTTGTCACTTTTATATTTAGGCCATTGATCCATTTTAAGTTAATTTTGTATAAGGTGTGAGATAGGGGTCTTCTTTCTTTCTTTTGGATATGGATATACAGTTCTCCCAGCATCATTTGTTGAATATAATGTTCTGGCCCAGCTCGGAGGGCTTGACCACCTTGTCAAATATCACCTGACTGTTGATGTGAGGTATTTCTGAATTCTTGATTCAGTTCCATTGGTCAATGAGTCTGTCTTTATGCCAGTGCCATGCTGTTTTTATCACTGTAGCTAAGTAATATGTTTTAAAGTCCAGAAGTGAGAGTCCTCCAACTTCGTTCTTCTTTTTTACGATCTTTTTGGCTATTCGGGGCCCCTTACCCTTCCAAATAAATTTGATAATGGTTTTTCCACTTCTGCAAAAAAGGCTTTTGGGATTTTTATTGGGATTGCATTGAATCTGTAAATCAGTTTGGGTAGAATTGACATCTTAACAATATTTAGTTTTCTAATTCATGAACACAGAATTTTCTTCCATTTATTTAAGTCTTCTTTGGTTTCTTTTAGCAATGATTTATAATTTTCTGAATACAGGCCCTTCATGTCTTTGGTTAAGTTTATTCCTAAATATTTGGTTGTTTTAGTTGCTATGTAAATGGATTTTTTTTCTGATTCCCTCCTCAGATTGCACATCAATAGTACATAGAGATGCTATTGATTTTTGCATATTAATCTTGTATCCTGCCACTTTGCTGAACTCATGTATTAGTTCTAGTAGCTTTGTTGTAGATTTTTCAGGCAATTCTAGATATAGGATCATATCATCAGTGAATAGTTTTACTTCTTCCTTTCCTATTGGGTGCCTTTTATTTCTTTATCTAGCCTAATTGCTCTAGCTAGAACCTCCAGCTCAATACTGAATAACAATGGTGACAGTGGGCATCCTTCTCTTGTTCCTGATCTCAGTGGGAAAGCTTTCAATCTTTCACCATTGAGTACAATGTACGTTTTTCATATATGCACTTTACCATATTGAGAAAGCATCCTTCAATTCCTATCTTTTGGAGGGTTTTTTTATCAAGAAAGGGTGCTGTATTTTGTCAAATACCTTTTACGCATCAATTGAGAGGATCATGTGATTTTTTGTCTTCATTTTATCAGTATGGTTTATTTCACTAAATGATTTTCTTGTATTGAACCACCCTTGCATACCTGGGATAAAACCCACTTGATCGTGGTGTGTAATTCTTTTAATGTGCTTCTGGATTTGTTTGCAAGTATTTTGTTGAATATTTTTGCATTTATATTCATTAGAGATATTGATCTGTAATTTTCTTTTTTGTAGTATCTTTGGTTTTGGTATTAGGGTGATGTTGGCTGCATAGAAAGGTTTGGTAGTGTTACTTCCTGTTCAATTTTTTGGAAAAGCTTGAGCAAGATTGGTATTAGATCATCTTAGAATAATTGATAAATTCACTTGTGAAGCCATCTGGTCCCCGGCCTTTCATTTTGGGAGATTTTTGATGACTGTTTCAATCTCTTGAAACAGCTGACAGGGAGGAAGATGTCTGTTCCCCTCTCAGTCTGCTGCAGCGAGCCAGGGGTTTTATCCCTGCTTATTATCTTTGGGGTGGGGAAGGGGAGCCCTCCCTGGCAGTAGCGGGGGCTTGGTAAGTCATGTTTGTCATTTCGGCTTTTTCATCTCTCTGTCCCTCACCCTCCTGGGAGTTGTGTAGCACTGTCCTGCTCTGCTGACCTCCAAGCATGTTCCTCGGACAGCTTTTGGCTCTTTCTCTGTTGTTTTTGTGAAAGCATTGAGCTCTGTCTGTTAGTCTGTCACAATCTTCCCACAATCCTCTCACAATCCAAGATAGATGAAGCCTGGACTATGTTTTCACATACAGTTTATCTGCCTGGCATAATACATCCTTGTAGGGCAGATGGATGTGCCAGGCTCTCTTGGCTTGATGGTAATGGCTATTAGGGTCACCCAACTTAGTCCTCTGGCTCTGATTCCATGCTCAATGAACAACCTGGTTATAATATAACTTCCCATATAGATTTTTCTGTAAGAAATGATTTCCCACATTAGCAATCATAACTTGAAAATTTGCTTGATAATTATACTTTTAATAGTAAATTAACACATTCATTCAAAATTCCATTAACATGAATGTCATAAGTCTAATTGGTATAGGTCACCTCGTAACATTGCTCAAATGTTCAGTCTGTGCTCCATTTACATTAAAGCAGTGCAAGAACACAACACTTCCTTTCCTGGGTCTGTGATTTTGCACGTCTCATTCCTTCAACTTGGAAATTTTCTCCTAAATTCTTCATCTCATAAACTCCTATTCTTTTGTCAAGGTCCAATTCAAATCACTTACAGACTGGGCTGTCACTTATAGGGGGTCTCCCAGGGTAATGTTACCATAGATTAAGATTTCAGAAATCTGAAATTTTCTGAAAATTCAGATTCAAGAGTACTGACCCATATCAAATATTAATGTGTTTTTGGATAATTAAAGAGACAGACTAGAAAAGCCATTGCTCCCTTTTTCAGGACTGTACAACAGACTATTATTCCCTTGGGTCCCACATCCTTTTTGCATAGTTGTGTAACTTGAACACCCCAGACTTCTCTAGCATTGTTTATAAATGTATTCATTGCGATTGCAAAGGCCCTGATTAATCCTTTTGCCTGTCCCACTCAAGAACCAAGAGTGCTTACTTGGATCCATGCATAAGCCTTGATCATCCCTTGCAATCAGAAATACCGCACAATGGGTTGGCCTAAACAACAGGAATTTACTAGTTTATGGTTTCAGTAGCCAGAAGTTCAAATATAGGTGTTGGCTAGAAGGCTTGCCTCTTCCAGTAATTGGTAGCATTCTGGCTGGCTGGCAATCCTTGGATTCCTTGGCTTTCCTGTCACATGCTGATGACCTCTCCTTTCTCTTCCAGGTTCCATTGACTTCTGGTTTCCAGGTCCTCCCCTCTGCCCAGTGGCTTTCTTTTTTTTACAAGACCCAGTTGTCCTGGGTGAGTCCGATGAACTGGAGAGTAGGTGTTGGCTGCAACTCTACTGAGATTCAGGTCTCAACTGGCATATGAACAGACTGAAGATTAAAGTCTATGGTAATGGATATAGAGCTAATTATAAGTTCAAATACAAGTGGTAAAAGAATCATGTGCAGGTTATAAATGAGTCTAACTCTGTTACATTGGGAAATAGGTTATCATATATACCAAGGTAAGGCCCACTGATGGGTTGTTGATTTCTTGGAGTTGTGTGCCTTACCTATAGTGTCCAGACATCTCTACAGCCCTCAGGAGCATCCCTGTTTGAGGCTTTGTTTACTGTGGCAGGTAGTGAGATCCACCTGGGACATGCATAAGCGTAACCTCTGAAATGATCTCCTGACTCACTTTGAAATCTTTTAGCCATAAAAACTCTTTTGTATTAATTTTCCCCCTTTTGGTCAAGGTGTTTTCCAAATGAATCATTGGTTGGTGCTTGATAATAAACCCTCAGTGACAGGGAGGCTTATAGCTGGGAGATATGTTCCACACTGGGGGGGGGCAGGTAGTGAGTTCATATGCTGAGTTTGGCTTAGAGAGAGTCCACATTTGAGTAACAAGGAGGTTTTCAGGAGGTAACTCTTAGGCAATAAGTATTATTAGGTTAAGTTTCAATTTTACGAGAATAAGGTTCATAAGTACAAGTATTAATATTGAGGGCTTGGCTTATTGGTCTGTTTTCTTTTATTAGGCACTGCCTATGTACTCTAGAAAACTTTGTCTCCTGCTAGTCTCTCCCTTGATGACTCTGCTTCAGCCACACTGGCCCCCTGCTGTTCTATGAACACACCAGTTACACTCCTACCTTTGGACTTTTGCGCTTGCTGTTGCCGCTGCTTGTTATTTTCTTCCCGATATCCTCTTGACCTTCTCTGATCACTATATCTAAAATAACAACTTTCTTCTTTATTTCCCTTCCTTACTTTATTTTTCTTCATAGCACTTATATAATTTGATAAACTGTATATTTAATGTGTTTATTCATCTGTTATCTGTTTCTGGCCACTAGATTACAAGGGCTGATGTTTTGTCTCTTGTTCACTGATGTGTCCCCAATACTCAGCACAGGGTCTTCCACATAATAGAGGCTCCATAAATATTTGTTGAGTGAATGACTCTAAAGTCTTTGCCTTCACTCTTTTTGTGGAGATGCTGATGCTTAGAAGTAATCATAAAGCAGGTATTTGTCTTCAGTATTTTTCTGTTTTTTCTGGTTCCTGCATTCACTGAGGATCTTCTGAGAAATAGCCATTGCTTATGCAGCTGCATATTGCTGGTATTTTCATTGAACTTTGTGGTTGCCTTTATTTTTCTTTGACAGCAGAAAATTTATTAGTTTCTTAGCTTACTAAATTGTTCCTATCTTAGTTTACTCAATCCTTTCTGCTCAACAGCTAAGTATAATTACCATAGCAACAAACTCAACATACAGAGTTTATAAACCAATTTTGATACAGATTACCTTTTGAAAGGATAGAATTTTTAAAAATACACATAGGTAAAGTGTTAGGTTTAAAAATAAATTCAAAATGATTTTATGAAATGTTATCTGCAATTTAAAAGCAACAACAAAAAATGTATTTTAGACATGTTTTGAATGCAGGCATTTATTTTATACTCTACTATTTGCTATTCCAAGATAGTAATATACTATTTCATTTCATTTTCTGAAGTACTATTAAAATATATATTTCCAATCCATCTCATCATTATTCCTGAAAATTGCTTTAATTTGAACAGTTCTTGTTCAATTATTAACTCTTTTGATTGAAGCCTGGTGGATGCCAAGGTCATGGGTTCAATTTTCACATAGTCCAGTTAGCTCCACTTTGAGACCTCAGCACGACTCCCAGGCTGCCTCTAGCCATTGTTCAAATGTGTGCTATTGTGCCTATGTGGCACTGCCTACAGAATGTGTGCAAATCTGTAATTATTAATGGAAAATCAATTGGAAATCCATGTGCCCATATTAACAGTGATTTGGTATGCAAAGGCAGAAGGAAAAAAGAAGCTTTTCATTGATGCCCTCAGTTGTTGTTTTTTTAATTAACTCAAATTTATTTTATTTCTTTATTAGGGAAGTTATGGGTTTACATAACAATTGTGCATAAAATACAGGATTCCCATATGCTACTCTATTATGAACACCTTGCATTGGTTTGGAACTGTCCTCAATTGCTTATTTGCGTTTTCTCTCAAAAATAGAAGAAAAAGGGAAGCGGCTGTGGCTCAATTGGTTGGGCTCCCGTTTCCATATGGGATGCCCTGGGTTCAATTCCCAGGGCCTTCTGGTGAAGGCAAGCCGCCCATGCAGCACAGTGAGCTGACGGCCCGCACGGCACGGCGCGGTGAATGAGCTAGGGCAACAAGACGACCCAACAAAGGGAGACAAGCAGACACAGAAAAATGCACAGCAAATAGACACAATGAGCAAAGCAGCAAGGGCGGAATAAATAAATAAATAAATAAATAAATAAATAAATAATGTCTTAAAAAAAAAAAGATATATATATATAAAAAAAAAAAGAAAAAGAATGATTCCAAGGGAAATTTCCATTTAAATTCCTTCTCCTAGACATCCTAAAGATTTCTCCAACGTTTCATGTATTTTTTCTGTGTACTTTTTTTTAGCACCAAAAGTTTCCTTTTAGGAACCTTCTGTGACGTGGGCAAGATGTCTGTAAGGCACATGGAAATAAATATGATTTTATCTTGTGCTTCTAAAATATTTTAGATTAGGTCATGTTTTTGGAAACCTTTGAGGTATCTGGCACACAGGCAAATAAATTTCTCACTATCCTTTTTTCTTATCTTTCTTCTTTTCTTGCAATGTTTAGTCTTACTGGAATTTCTGATAAATGGTTGGGGAAAGTTTTGGTTTGGTGTTAGAAAGTTCATTCATGTATTCAATAACTTACATGGTTTGAATTGGATGATTAAGAAATGACAAGATAGATAATTATTTGGTATTCCAATTTTAGGTTGTGCTCTTTGCGATTCTTATAAGGCCACTTGTTTCCTGTTTGCCCACTGTTAATTTATTGTCCTAGAAGTACTACCTACTTAAGGGGTTTGAAGTGAGGGAGAAGGTTCCTTATCACTACTAGCAACGTTCTGACAGGGATATCTTTTAGGATTTTATCAAGATCAGGTGATATTGTTTATCTTTTGTTGAGAACTGAGGGAATGCAATACTTTCTCATGAATGTGGCTTTTCCGTTTAGCAGTATTTATAAAGATGGTATTCCTTACCACCTCAATAATAACTGATATTAGGGATCTTTCAAAAATTTTGTGCCTCTCTTTGGTAGCATGAAAGGTGATTTATTATAAGCCATTAGCCCTGATTTCCATAAATTCACAGGTTGGCAAACTGGGTCAATCTACAGCTTTGTCTTTTGCAATGATTTTTACTATATTAATACAGTTTCTTATAATACAGCTTTACTTGTTTCATTTTCAAACCTTTCATGATATTTTCTTAAATAATTTTAAAAATTGTGTTTAGTTATGCAATTAATTTATGAATGCAGACTTGTTTTTTTAAAAAATCAGACATTATAGGTAAAGCCCGAGTTCTCTCTGACCACTCATGTCCTGTGTGGCCTTTCCCGAAGAAATCACTGGTATTATCAGTAGGTGTGTCTTCTTCTAGCCTTTTCTTCATCCATTTACATACTTATATGTATAGTATATAATACATAGGATTATAGAATTATGTATCATATTGTCCTCGTTTCAAGATCTTTAGTGCCAAGAATATTTATTATTTGAGTTTTACTATGCTTGTTTAAATTTTTCTGTGGATTTTGTCACATTCCAGATTTTTTTCCTTGTCAGGTTCTTACATATTTCTAGTGATGGGCCTTCATATTTTCTTCTCATTTTGGACCCATGATATAACACAATTTGATAACACACTTGTAACTCTCATATACTGCATCTTATCACCAAACTTATTCTAATCTCAGCTAGCAAATTAGTGATGGAGAAAAAAATTGCCCAGGAAAAATTCCTTCATTTCCCTCAGTTTTTTTGGCCATGATGGAAATTTTAAGTGGCATGAAATATCAGTTTCTTGGAGAAAGCATTTATTTTTAATCTTCTTTATATCCTAAAATCTCAGAGGGTTTTATGACTTGGATAATCTCAAGCTATTTTGAGAAATTCATACTCTGAGACAGAGTCGCTGTTTCACTGAAATGGAAAAGACAAGTCAGCTGGTCAACAATATCCACCAAGTTGTCACACTATATCCAGGCATTGCAGTAGACTTATTTCTAATAAAAGTTAAGTGAAAGTCAAGGATTTGTAAAATGCATCATATTTTAAACGCAGTAATGGGGCATCTTACATAGGAATTCTGGTTGCAAGATAACAACTCATGCCATGATATTCTTGTAATCTGGGTCTTCTTGCTCTCTTGTTTCTTCTTCTTGGGCTTCTATCTTTTCTTGCCTTTAGACTGGCTTCCCTTGCTACTCACAGTTTCTGCTCCTCTGTAACTTTAGCATGTACGTGGATTACCTTACTGTGGTATGGATTGGAGCTCTGCCTCTCCTAATCTTTCAGTTCCAAACCCTACCACAAATAAGTTATTTGTCTTTGTTCTATGAATCCCTTGATTCACCAATACATTACCCAGCCTTGGGCAATCCTGGTCCAATCATGTGTGGCTTGTACTACGTGTAGTAAAAACATGAATGCCTAGGCTGGTTCTTTTGGTGGGGTTATGGGTAAAGGTAATTTGCAGGGACAGAGTCTGTGGATGACGCAGTTACCCCCGGATATGTCTACTGCTGGCAGTGCACTCCTTATGTAAGTGAAAATATCCTTGGTGGATATGGTAAAATAGTTGGTTCTTTTCTTTTTTCTTGGAACAAGAATAACTCTTTCTTTCTGTGCACAGCACATGGTGAAATAAACTGTATGCCATTGCCAGCAGTGGCATAGTGTGATTAAAATGGTTGGGATGTACAATCTGATGTGGAGATGGAAAAGTTTTCTTATATTTTAATTTTGATGCTGCTAGGAAAAATTCAATTTATCTTCTGTTATACAAAAATAGAAGTATGAATTATGTTTCATAATTTATGTACCAGATTTCATGAGTTTAATTCTTCTATTTCTGTTACCCATATATTTAATGCTTCAATAATTCTTGTTGGCATTACCTCCAAAATATATCCTGTATCTGACTACATCTCACTGTCTCTACTAGCCATGTTATTTCTTGCTTAAAATCCTCTAATGTCGACCCTTTGCAATTAGACCAATACCCAAACTCCTTATTATGGCCAAAAAGAGGATACTTAGTCCGACCCCAGTCTTTCTCTGAGACTTCATCTCCTACCACTCTTACTCATATCTACTATGTTCTATCTCCTCTAGTCATCTGTCTCTTCCTCCAAAGGCTAAGCTTATTCCCACCTCTATGATTTTCATTTGCTGTTCTTCTGCCTGGAGCTCTCTTTTCTCAGATTTTGACATATCTGACTCCATCTCATCTTTTCAGCATAAGTAGAAATGTCACTTTCACAAAGAGACTTTTTCTGACACTGAGGTAGAGTAGCTCCTTTCTTTCCCCTTCCATAACTCTTTATTTCATCATCCCTTTAAAGTATCTTCACAGATTATTTCACCATCAAAAATGATATTATTTTATTTTTTTAGCTACCTATATTTCTTGTCTGTGTCTACCCACTACAAGAAAGGTCCATGAGTGCAGGAACTTTGTTGTGTTCATTGATGTGTCCTCAGTACCTAAGATAATGCCTGGTACATAATAAGCATTCTCTAAATATTTGCTGAATGAATGAATGAACACTGTCATCTCTCACACCCCATTATGTTTTTTACATTTACATACAGATTTGTATTAAGATATAGGGTAGGGAACACATTTAGAAATAGGAGGTCTTCTGTGCTCTTTGACCTCTTCAGTGTTACCCTTATAAATCCAAATCCTGTCTATGTACCTCTAGACACACATTTTAGGTCTTCATTGGGATATTTAATATAATCCCTACCAATTCCAGAGGACATAAAAGAAAGGTTAACAAAATTGTCCTTGGAGTCAGACAGATGTGGAATCCAGGTTCCAAAGCTTATTAGCTTTGCCACATTAGGCCAGTGGCTTAACAGATGTAAAGTGCCTGGCACAGTGCTTAATAGTGAAAGGTAATTGATGCCATTATCATATTGTATGTCACCTTTCTTAAGTTCATGAGGCATTTTGTGTGCCACTTGTAATTGCTACTAGCAGGTTGGGGTCAAGTTTAAGAAATAGCACTCATGAGAAATTAAAAAACAAACAAAAAAAACAAGCAATTTTGACCCCTTAGCCAGATATTGTTTCAATGTAGATTGTTCTCTAAATAAGTTTCTTTATAATACAAATTTTTATCAAGAGGCAAAATAAATAGATGCATGAGGATTTAGTAAATTTAATGGTGTTGTGTCATAAAAGTTTAGAATTTTATAATTTGTAAGTAAAATGTACATATTCAAAATGAAAGTTGGAGATATATAAGTGGATTTTTAAAAACAAAAATTAATCAAATTTTATGCATTTATTCATTAATCAAAATTTTTATTGTCTAATAAGTGCTTGGTAGAGTGCTATGCCAAAACACAAAGTTATTTGAAATGTATACCTTGATACCTTTTGTGTGTTTGAATCTCAGTAAAGCATATGATACAATGCCTCTTAATTTAATTTTCAAACATATGCATATTATTTAAGATATAAAATGTTGCTTCAACCAAGACAATTCAATAGGGAAAGAATAGTGTTTTCAACAAATGGTGCTGGTACAATTGGATATCCACTTGCAAAAGAATGAAGTTAGACCCCTACCTCATATCATATACAAAAATTAACTCAAAATGGATCATTGATCTAAATGCAAGAACTAAAAATACCAAACTCTTAACAGAAAACATAAGAATAAATTTTTGTGACCTTGGGTTAGACAATGGTTTATTATATATAACACCAAAATCAAAAGCAACAAAAGAAAAATGTAGGAAAATTGAACTATGTAAAAAAAAACAAACACACACAACAAAAAAACCCCAAACTTTTGTGCTGCAAAGGACACCATTGAAGAAATGAGAAAACATTCCACCGTGTGGGAAAAATATTTGCAAAAATCACAAATTTGATAAGGGACTTATATCCAGAATACCTAAGTAACACACAAACCAATAGTAAAAAGAAAAATAACCCAGTTAAAAATGAGCAAAGAATTTGAGCACACATTTCTCCAAAGAAGAAATTCAAATAGCCAATAAGCACATGGCAAGCTGGCTAAACATCATTTCCACATCATATCCACTAGGGAAATGCAAATAAAAACTGCAATGAGAGGGAGCACATGTAGCTCAAGTGCCTGCTTCTCATGTATGAGGTACTGGGTTCAATCCCCGAAACCTCCTAAAAAAACAAAACAAAACAAAACAAAAAAACCAAAACTGCAATGAGGTACTACTTCACCTCTATTACGGTGGCTATAATTAAAAAGACAGACAATAACTAGTGTTGACAAGGATGTGGAGAAACTGAAACCTCATACATTGCTGGTCAGAATGTAAAATCTTCAGCCACTTTGAAAAGCAGTTTGGCAGTTCCTTAAATAGTGAAACACTGAGTTGTCATATAACCCAGCAATTCCATTCCCAGGTATTTACCCAAGAGAAATGAAAACATACATCCAGACCAAAACTTGTATATGAATGTTCATAGCAGCATTGTTCATAATAGCTAAAAAGTAGAAGTAATCCAAATGTCAATCAACTGATGAATGGATAAATAAAATGTGATGTATACATAAAATGGAATATTATTTAGTAATAAAAAGTATAAAGTACTGCTACAAGGATGAATCTTGAATATATTATGCTGAGTAAAAGAACCCAGTCACAAAAGACCACATATTGTTTAATTTCATTTATATGAAATATCCAGGCAAATCGATAAAGACACAAAGTAGAATAGTGGTTGCTTAGGTTTGGGGATGGGGTGGAGTGGTGGTTGAATGGGATTTAACTTTGTCAATAGGCACCAAATGGTCTCAGTTTAAATTTAAATAATTTATTAATCTGTAAAAATGTATGTTCCTAATAGTTACATGTATACATTGATCTATGTTCACACCAAAGTTGGGAGTGGGATGGGTGGGAAACAATGGGTTTTAATCTCTGAAGTTCTCTCTTATTGCTATTCAGTTGTAATTTTTACTATAGTGAAAAACAAACAAATTGCAGGGAAAACATTTCTGTCTTCCTCCACCAATTTTCTTCCCTATTCCCATGTGTATCAAATTGTAAAATTCTAGTGTCCTAACTTTTCATACGGAAAACTTAAATTTGGTATAAGGAAAGATCACTTACTAATTCTTTTGTTCTTTGATCCAGGGTATTATGAATTTTACTTCCTTAGGTTTACAATGAAGGTATATATATATAGTTTTGTATTGTTTAAACTACCTTTAGGGGAAAGGGTAAAGACAAATGAGTTTATATGGCTAAGAGACTTCAAAGTGAGCCAAGAGGTCATTCCAGAGGTTGCGCTTATGCCTGTCTCAGCAGGATCTCATTGACTGCCACGGTAAATATTGCCTAATATAGCAGAGCTCCTGAGGACTCTGGAGACACCCAGACACTATAGGCAGGGCAGACAGCTCAGGAGTTTGGTGCCTTGCCAGTGGGCCCTACTTTGGAATTTATGCTCCCCAGTGTGACAGAGTTGGATGCAGTTGTGGTTTCCCTATACGTGGCTCTTCTTCCCCTTCTGTTTGAACCTATAGTTAGTACTAGAGTTAATAGGTGTATGTCCAAGAGACAAATCTTTGGGCTGTCCATGTGCCAGCTGGGCCCTGAATCTCAACAGAGTTGCAACACCTACTCTCCAGTTCATTGGACTCACCTAGGACAACCAACAAGGAGATTATGATGGACAATGACCATCCCAAGGAACAGAGAGAATCTACAACTGCAAACAAGATAGTCCCATCCATCTGCCCCATGGGATCTAAGCCCCCTGTCAATTAGAGATGGAGTGGGCATCATAAATCTCAGAATCCTCAAGATTGTGGAATGAATGATGGAGAAAAGTAGACTTACTGCTATTCTACTATAGACTTTTGTGATTCTAGCAATAGAAGAACTGTTATCATTGATGTGGAGACAATTACCACTGGAGGTTCTGAGGGGAGGGAGAGGGAAAAATAGGTGTAATATGGTGGCATATTCAGGACTTGGGAATTGTCCTGAATGACATTGCAATGACAGATGCAGGCCATTATATATCTTGTCATAACTTACAAAATTGTGCGGGAGAGAGTGTAAACTACAATGTAAACTATAATCCACACTAGTGACAATGCTCCAAAATGTGTTCATCAATTGTAACAGATGTACCACACTAATGAAGGATGTTGAAAATGTGCGAGGGGTAGGGAGCGGGGCATATGGGAATACTCCATATTTTTAATGTAACATTTATGTAATCTAAGTATCTTTAAAAAAATAAAAAAGTATATTATAAAAAAATAAACTACTTTTAGGTCAAGGCTACATCTTCAAGTCTCTGCCATCTAGTGGCAAGATTGAAGAAATACTGTTTTCTACAGAGCTTTGAAATACAAATGTTAGTAGGTGTCCAAGAAATGTTAAGAATCATTAACCATTAATGGCTAACCTTTATATTTACTCTTTAATTCAAATCACCAGTGTGTTTACATCGAACATTTATGACTTTATCAGTCTTTTATTTGTTTGACGTTGGCTGCTTAAAATACAAAACCGGGGAATTCAAGACACACTAATTTATTACTAGTTTTTCACTACTTATGATTAAAGCAAACTGGATTTTACAAAGACATTTCTGCTTGCAGTGTAAACAGAAGATAACTGAAGAATTTTCTAATTTTGTCAGTAATATTGCCTGCATTCATTCTTCAGTTCTGATATAGTCACATATTAAATTTTAGTTATGTTCACGGTTTTAAATTAAGCTTTAATTCAACACATTTTCCTACATTTGTATAGTGATTGATATCTATAATATGGGTTTATTTATATGATGGATAAAATTATATCTGTCATATTCAAAGTCACGACATCAAAGGACTTTATCATGAAAGTGAAAAGACAACTACTCAGTAGGAGAAAAATATTTGGAACCCACATATTCAATAAGGGTATATTATCCAGAATATATAAAGAGATCCTAAAACGCAACAATAAAAAGGCAAACAACCCAATTAAAAAATGGGCAAAAGACTTAAATAGACATTTCTCCAAAGAGGATATATAAATGGCTAAACAAACCACATGAAAAGATGCTCAACATCACTAGCTATCAAGGAAATACAAATCAAAACCACAATGAGATACCATTTCATACCCACTAGGGTGGCTACTTTGAAAAAAAAAACAGAATATTACAAGTGTTGGAAATAATGTGGAGGAAGAGGAACACTCATTCATTGCTGGTGGGAATGTAAAATGGTACAGCCTCTGTGGACAACAGTTTGGCAGTTTCTCAGAAAGTTAAGTATAGGATTACTATATGACCCGACAATCCCCTTACTAGGTATGTACCCAAAAGAATTGAAAGCAGGGACTAGAACAGATATTTGCATACCAGTTATTCACAGTTGCCAAAAACTGGAAGCAACCCAAGTGTCCATCAACCAATGAATGGATACACAAAATGTGGTATATACTTACAATGGAATATTATTCAACCGTGCAAAGGAATGAAGTCCTGATACATGTGACAACATAGATGAACCATGAAAACATTTTTCTGAGTAAAGTGAGCCAGGCACAAAAGGACAAATATTGTATGATCTCACTATGAACTAATTAGAATAAGCAAACTCATAGAGGGCATGGTGTGGGGATAGGAAATGGGGAGTTAATGCTTAAGTTTTACAGAATTTCTATTTAGGTTGATTGTTATGTTTTGGAATTGGATGGTGGTGATGGTAGAACGTTATTGTGAGTGTAATTAACAGCACTGAAATATATATATATATGAATGTAGTCAAAAGAGGAAAATTTAGGTCACATACATGTTACTGGAATAAAAATTAAAAGATAAAATAGTACTGTATAACACAGTGAACCCTATTGGAAATGTTGGACTACAGTTAATAGTACAAGTATAACAATGTTCTTTCATGAATTATTACAAATGTACCACACTAATACAAGATATTAATAATAGTGTGGTATATGGGAAAAATACAACTAATGTAAACAGAACTATAATTAATAGTACAATATTAATATTCTTTCATTAATTCTAACAAAGTTACCACACAAATGCAAACTGTCAAAATAGGGGGATATATGAGAATGCTGTATTTTTTACATGATTTTTCTGTAAACCTACATCTTCTTTAAATAAAAAAAATTTAAAAAGGAATAGGATGTCTTCCTTCTTAGAATATGTGAAATTCAGTGTTGGTAATGTCTTTATCTACTGGTAACAATATAATGAAGCTATTTTAAAACTGTGCTATAATAAATATATTACATTACTTATAGTAAGCTATGCTTACCTCAGAGTGATATATTTTGATAAAATAAGTAGTATAACATTTGATTTGGGTCACCCAATTTTATTCAATGATATGAAAAGCCTTATTTGTTAAAAGTAGAAAATATCCTAGGTTAGTTTAAAAAGAGAAAATAATCCACAATGATTTGAAATAGAAGTGAGGCCATTTGTTTACATTGTGGAATCATTTTAGCTCACTTCTGAGTAAATGTTAATTTATTTTTAGAAAAGACATGTCAGACATGTAGGGGACACAGTAATTACTTGGGGAGGGATTTTAATAAATCCAGCTTCGAGACACTCAGCTGCAGCATTTACATTCCAATGAACCAAAATCTTATTATTATGTATGAATTTAGAGAGGATAAGCTTAAAATTAATCTTCAATATATCATCTGGTTTGGAAATGACACTGGCAGACTGTGAATTTTTTCATCACTTCAGAAAATAGCATAATTAGCATGTGGGTATTTTTGTAAATTATAAAGTTGTTCATTCTTAACATGGTTGTACAGGGGTGAGGCTGGGGATGCCTAGTGCAAACAACATGGCTAATGCATCCTCTTTATATCTAAATGCTTCCACAGTTTGTATGGTGCTATTCATGGTGTGCTGCCATGTTCTATTCTTACAAATATTTCTCATAAGCATAAAATCATAGAAGGGAACTTAAAGAAGTCTACAAATTTGTCCCCACTACTTCTGGGCCCAGCAGCATTCCAGGAAGTGAGAGCCATCTTGTCTTGTGGCAAACATCAACTCGTGGATCCATGAATTAGGGTGGGGGTTGCTATGGCAAACCTTTGCCCATGCCCATTCCAAGACAATGCTCCTTCTTCCTCTATATTCTTGGTGTGCTTAGCCATCATTTTTACAATTGTGCTGAATTTCCATCCAATTATGATGAATATGCTGGCCATCTACACGCAAAGTAAGAGTTTAATTTTTTCTTGAAAGATCAGCCCATTATCTACACAACCGCTCCTTAGAGGCCTGGACTCCATACTGCAGTCATTATTATGCCAGGGTCAGACCAGCCAGATAAATATTAGCTCCATTAAATCTGAAAAGAAAAATAGTGAACTATGTAGGACTGTAGAGAAAATGAAATGTTAGGTCTTGTAATGGAAATCTATGACTTATCTTTACAAGGCTGTTGTTTGACAGTTTGTAAGGGGATAATATTCTCTTAGAAGTGAATATGGAGAGAAAGAAGCAGATGTCCTTGAATTGCCTCTTTGAAGAAGTCCATTATAAATGAGATAAAGAAGAGGAAATTCAGGTAAAGACTTATAGGTGTCAAAGAGGAGTTATGAAAGAATCCAGGAAAGACGGTTGTCTTTGAAGCCAAACCAGAGTACAAAGCAGGAAGGACTGTCAATACTTCACAGAGTCATGCAGAGGCCAGAAGGGAAAGAACAGAAAAGTTACGGTTTGGAGCAAGAGAAGATTCCTGGAGATCTTAGAGCTGGTGCCTTGGATTCTTGTCCAAAGCACTGGCCAGCCTCAGTCGTTACTGCCTGACGTCAGAAGGGGGCAGCAAAGAGCTGCCAGGGTGACAGGGCTATAAAACCATAGAAGGCCTGGTTGAATCAAAGTCAATTTAGGAGATGAAAATGCAGGGAAGAAGCTGGAAGGAGAGCCAGAAAGCTTCCAGATGTGTGCTGTAGAAGTACTAGTTAGGCTGATTAAGTGGTTAAGGCCTGCAGAGGAAGCTGCCAGTATGATTCTGTGGCCCTAGAATGCCTTTCTCTAAAGGACCATTCAAATACCTGCTTTAGAATGGCTGGGGAATGAATGGCCCAGGTTCTAAGAAAGACACAGCATTGTAGTACTTTATCCAGAGCCTCTTATCCACATTCAGCCTTTAAGGGCTCAATGCCAGCAATGATATTAATAGTGGTGAAGGAGCCTCTGCTTCTCTAGTGGTTGCTTGTGAATGACACTAGGCTTCCATTTGGTCCCTCCCACCATTGTCTCTTGCTTTCTGCGTGACTGTTGCTGCCTGATCGCAGCATAATTTCAGAAGCAAGGCTGTGTGATTTAAGTACTCCAAAAGCAATCTTTCCATTGCTTCTGGGCAATGCTTTTGTCACACTTGTTCCAGTGTCTGGGGAAACAGCACCGTCTGGACCAAAGTTAAGTCCAAGCTAGTGAGCTAAGGCTAGGGAGGAACAGGTTAGTGTTATAGTGCTAGCTCTAAAATTCAAAATCACAAACTGTAATGGTTAGGCTAATGTGTCAACTCGGCCAGGTAATTGTGTCCAGGTATTTGTTCCAACAAGCACTGGGCTAATTGTAATACAAGAGCATTTATGGACTTCAATCACCAGTGAGTTTACTGCGTGGATGGCTGATTACATCTGCATCAATCAGGGAGATTACATCATCAGTGGGTGGCGCTTTTATCCAATCAGTTGAATGACTTAAAAGGGGAAGTGATTTCAACATTCAGAGAGAATTTCCCAGCTCGTTGTTGTCAGGCAACTTCTCCCAGAAACTCATCAACGACCCTTCGTCGGACTTTCATCGGAGCCACTGGTTTGCAGCCTGCCTGTGGAGCCTGGACTTGTGCATCCCACGGTTGCGAGAGAGACTCTTTTAAAATCCCATATTATTGACAGATATCTTCTGTTGATTCTGTTTCCCCAGAGAACCCTGACTAATACACAAACCTAATTTTCTTTTGGAATGCCAAGTATCTATATACCTAAAGATGGTATCAGTCATCATTTTAAAATAATTTGCCTCCAGGCTTCATTTGTGCTCAACTTTTTGTTCCCCACACTTATGCTATCTCAAGTCTCTAGGCCTTTGAATCTAATGTTTCCTTCTAAAGTATGTCCAGCCTTCCCCTCGCTTCATCTGACAAAATCCTGCTCCTCTTTCAAGGCTCAGTTTATGTGTGGCCACCATTGTAAGGCCTTACTGGACCCCCTCAGCAGACTTTAGTTCCCCATGTATGCTTCTCAGAGTCTTGGCAGCTCTCTCCCAATGGCACAGCTGGGGACTGCATAGAAAGGAATCTGGCTTTGTATATGAGTGCTTAAGAGACTCTCTCCACTGGCTCCATTTGCTGCTTATCCTCTAGAATTCATTTGCTCCATTTAGCTTGGCTGAACTTTGGATTTTGTTACTGCTTGATTTTTACTTCTCAGCCCACCACTCCCCTTTGGACTTGATGAGGATCCTTTTAGACATTACTTTCAGTCCCATTTTGTTCCTGACCCCTAAGGCCAATTTCTCTCCTTCCACTCCCATACCTTACTTCAATTCCCAATACCTGGCCAGAGCCTTTCCCCCCTCCCGGCCCCCCTTCCCCTCCCCCAACTGATGACAACTTGGAAATCCCTTAAGGAAAGAACATTCTTTTCATCTATGTGCCCTCAGTGCTTATAACCATGTCTGCAACATAGAGGCACTCAATGAATGTGTGTTAAATGAATGAATAAATAAATGAATATGACTAGGAATGCTAATCCAGCAGAAGACCTGACTTAGGGACCACTAGTGAAATGCAGGTCGATTTAACATCTTTAATTCTGGTTATTGAATTTGGATTTCTCCCTTATAGATTGTGATTCTCAACCTTTATTCTAGGGTCTTCAGGAGTATCTGAAAAAACTGGGTATTTACACCGACAAAATAATATACAGTACACAAAATCTTGCATAGAATTTCAGGACTGTCACAGGTCTCCTTGATGCCTACCTATGCACATCAGGTTAATACACAATGGAGAGGCTTTGGAGGTTTTTGGGTCTGGGGATGACATGATGAAGGTGATCCTTTAAGGTGGTGTTTGGGATAGACTGGAGGGGTGGGAACTCTTAAGAGCTAGATTTGGGTATGAGATGATGAGGGGCTGAAATAGAGTATGGTACAGTATGAATGAAAGAAATGGGCACATATAAGAGGTATTGGAAAGGAAAAATAGAGGGACTTGATTATTAATCATATGGAGGAGGAAACTGGTGATTATTCTATGCTCTTGAAATAATACCTTTGAGATGCTGAAGTCTGATCTGTTGATGGGACAATTGACACAAGAACCATTACCTATTTTTTTAGTGATATTGGCACATGTAAAGTAAGTTAATATTTATATATCTACTGACTCATTTGTTGGGAACAGTAAGTTTGTATGCCCACATATTCACTGACCTTATCATTGTTGGTTTAGGAATGTGGTGGGAGAGTGCAGAAATAGGGGGGAGGAGTATTAAAAACTTACCCAAATTTTAGAGCTGGCACTTTTCTCTTCCTCCCTCCTTCTCTTCCTCTCTTCCTTTTTTCTTTCTCTTAATATAAAACAGAGCATACTTTTCTGTAAACTCTGTTTTTCCAATTCTGTTTCAAATGTTGTATATGTTTTTCTTCTGTTTCATGCTCCATTCAACATTTTCTTCCTGTAATACCTGCATAGTGCTGTTGGACTTCTGTTGAGCTCATACCTTAGCAAATCCCAATCTGAATTGATGATTTTGCTAGTGTGCACAGAGCGTGAGTAACTCAGCCTAGAAATGCATTAAAAGCATGTAAGATTTAAAAGCCATCAGGCTTAGCATAAATTTAGAATAGGTATTTACTGTGATATGTGGAGACAAAGCTGAATAAATTTAAGTGTGTGAGAGAAGATTAATACAAACTCAATCATTTGGAAATTCCTTTGATTACACCTCCATCAGAAGGTAGGCAGAAGTTGTCCATTTCACTATTAGGTTTTCTGCAACTTTTAGTCATTTTCTCCTCTAATTTCTTTGTTTCTTTTCCCATTTTGTTTTCCTTTGATATTGTCGCTGAGGAAACACTCCTTCCAAGGCTTATCTTTTCATTCCTATCCTTAACCTGTGTTTCATTTCTCCATAAAAATTGATCCATTTATTATCTTCTCTCTTTGCATTATTAATTCATTTCTTTATTGGCTCTTTCTCATTTGTCTACAAATCAGCTAAAATGGTTTCATTATCCTTGCATGCAATCATCCTCTCTTTCTCCCTCTTTTCTATGGTCAAATAGCTCCAAAGCATGACCTCCTTGCTTATCTCCTGTGTATCGCCTCCCATTCTATCTTTGTACTATTTAAGATAGATAGAATATGCTGTGATAACAAATAAATGCTGAGCGCAGTGGAAATAAATACTGAACACATACACACTGATGTATGGCTCTTCACATCACAGTCTGATGCAGGCTCGGTAGGGACCTCTTCTACACTGCTTCCCTCCAAGTGACAATGCAGGGACCCAGGCTATATCCAGCTCAACACTACCAGGTTGGAATGGAGTCCTTTGTTTTTAGCCACACAATCAAGAGAGAGAATGTGCATGAAGAAGATACATTTGCTTTTAATTGCCTGAACTGGAAGTGATACCTCACTTGTCCTCACATTCCTTTAGTGAGAATCAGTTACCTTACCCCACTTAGCTTCCTGAGGACGTGGAAATGTAGAGGAGCACATGGATGTTCTATGAGCACCAACAGTCTCTGGTAGACTGAATTACCTCCTCAAAAGACATATTCTTAATCTTCATCTGCATTCCTAAAGGTATGAGCCCATCTATGAATAGGACCTTTTGAAATGTTATTTTTAGTTAAGGTGTAGCCCAACTGAATCAGGGTGGACCTTAATCCGTATTACTGGAGTCCTTTATAAGCAAAAGAAAGTTGGACACAGTCAGAGAAAGCCACAGAGGGGAGCCAGAAGCCGGAAGTTCATGGAAACCGGAAGAACAGACACAAGGAATGAGAGGTCCGGCTAGTGACGGGAAACAGGAATGCAAGCCAGAAAACCCAAGAATTGTGGCAGGACTGTATCAGAACACTATAGACTTTGAGGAGAAAGCATGGTCTTACTAATGTCTTGATTTTGGACTTCTAGCTTCCCAAACAACGAGGCAATAAATTTCCATCGTTTAAGCCAACCCACTGTGTGGTATTTGTCCTAGGACACAGTCTCAGCCTCAACCTCCATTTCCTCAATGTCTTGTTCTGTTCCTGGCCTCTTTGAAGGAGTGGAAGAACAGACTATGTCCTGGACACTCCTTATGCAAGTCCTTCAGGCCGCAGCTGGCCAGTGCTTTGGGAGGTGAGCAGATGCATACTAAATTAATATGAGATTTTAAAGTTTAAACTGGCCTAGGTTAGACTGGCTTTTTTTTTTTTTTATGGTTTCATGAATACATTTATAAAACACAGAGAAAAATGAACAGCTTCAAATAAGCAAATAATACTATAACAGCATAGGCTTGCCCCCAAAATGACATTTTAAATGGAAGAAGAAAAAAAGCACAAGTTCATGTCAGTTAGTGTAATTGTTTTAGTAGTATTGCATGGTATTAAAAAACAAATTTTCAAATTCTAGTAGTGGTATTAAAATTAAGTTACTTTCTAAATCTGGATTAAAAATAGCACTAGATCTTCAAAGCACTGAAGTTGTTAGAAAATTGTGACGTTCCCACTGGCAATCTGAGCAAAAATATACCAAGAGTACAAATCAGGAATAGCAGTATTCAGATTCCCCAGAATGATACACATTTTTTATAAATCTGATATTATGTTGGTTGGTATATACATGTCACAAATTGACCTTTCTGTTTCAATGACAACTGTACAAAATTGTGACTCATATACGAATTACCAAAAAAAAACAAAAAACAAGAGCAAACATGTTAAACCAAAAGGCTAAATAGTGCACTTTTGTTTCTTAAAAAAAAAGTGTAAATGAGATTTGTAACCTAATAAGAGAAAATCCATTCTTAAAGTCTTATAGTTGTTTCCACTTAAGATCAGGAGCAAGACAAGGCTGTCTGCTTGTCACCACTTCCACTGGGGTTGAAAAAAGTCTTGTAGTCTTCCTTTTCAGCTGAAAAGGTGAAGCACAATAGCCACAACTTTGTTACAGACTAAAATCCAACAAGTAATTCCAATGCCACCTGCTACTCTAGTAGGAAATGCTACTAGACGATCAAGTGGAGTTATTCATTTACTTGGCACCACAGCCACAGGGACAGAATAATACTTCCAAATAAGTGAGATCATCAGTGCAGCTTGTAATACATAGAAAGCAACACTGATAACCCATTTTATCTTGGCTAATTGAGCTGTCCGTGCTTTCACATGAGTTTTGAGCTTATCAGTCATCTTGTTGATCTTCCTCTCCAGCCTGGCTGATCTGGCAAACTCGTCCATCATGTTGATGGTGGAGAGCTCTTGCTTCATACCCTGGATCTCTGCTCTCATCTGCGCCTCCTGCTCTGCATCCTTTTACAGCACCCTGGACATGAAGGAGGAGAAGGACGGGATGAAGATCCTGAGGACATTGCACCCAAACACGAAGCTGAGCACCCGCAGCCACGACGAGCGGTCCTCCTTGGCAGCGCTCATCGCGGACCTGGCCCGGGTGCCGACACCGCTATGGCAGCTCAGTGGAGACCATGCCGCCACCGCGCCCGCGCCTGTGCACTAGACTGGCTTTTTAAATGTTTAAAATGACCAGAGACCCATGGGATCTGCCTGAGATGTCCTTAAGAATCAGGTGGAGGCAAGCAGATGTGGCTCAAGCGATTGGGCTCCCACCTCCCACATGGCGGGGGTGGGTGGGGGGGAAGTCCGGGGTTCAGTTCCCGGTGCCTCTGAAAGAAGACAGCAAGACAGCCAGCTCCCATAGGGCTGTCCTGGTGAGCTGATGCAACAAGATGAGCAACAAGAGACACACGGAGAAAAACATAATAAGAGACTCAACAAAGCAGGGAGTGGAGGTGGCTCAAGCCCATTAGGTGCCTACCTCCCACATGGGAGGTCTCAGGTTGGGTTCCTGGTGCCTCTTAAAAATAAGAGCAGACAACAAACAGACTCAGCAAGTGCAAATAACGAGGGGGTGGGGAGAAATAAATAAATAAAAATAAATCTTAAAAAAAAATGAGGGGAAGATTTGACAAAGTATATTAGAAAGAAGTGATTGGGGAAAAAATAAACCATATCATGTTTGAACTCTACGGGGTTCAAGACCAGCCAATATAAAACCTGTGGTTAGTTTAAAGAAATAATATCGTTAGATATAAATAAAAGTATGTAACATGGTTTTGTTAAATTTAAGATATGTGAAGAAACTAGTAACTGATAAAGTTATTCTTCTGTCTATGAATAAGCTTAAAAAACAATGCCTTTTACCTCAATTTAGATAACAGAAAAGAGAACTTAATCACATTTTAAATTCAAGTATAGAACTTCTAAAAATAAAATTTGGTGAATACTTTTTTTTGTTGTTGAGAGTTCTGTGAAGCTGTCATAATTAGATTAATGTGTTTAATCCTCATGGAGTACTGCAGTGAGTGTGAATCAACCCTAATAATAAAATACATCACAACTAAACAAAGTAAATGCCCTTTAATGTACTCTCAATGACCCCCTGAGTGGAGTTTTCAAATTCTCATAAATTGTCATACACATTTTTTTTTTTTTAAAGATTTATTTATTTTATTTATTTATCCCCCCCTTGCTGCTTGTGCTGCTGTGTCCATTCATTGCGTGTCTTCTCTGTGTCTGCTTATCTCCCCCTTGCTGTGAGGTCTTGCCGCATCAGCCCACGGCGCTGCGCGAGCCAGCCTGCCCTCACAAGGAGTCGCTGGGAAGTGAACCCGGGGCCTCTCATATGGTAAATGGGTGCTCTATCCATTGCGCCACACCCGCTTCCTGCCGTGAGGTTGCTGCATCAGCCCACCGCACCGCTCAGGCCGGCGTGCCCTCACAAGGAGGCGCCGGGAAGTGAAACTGGGGCCTCCCATATGGTAAACGGGGGCTCTATCCACTGAGCCACACCCGCTTCCCCATGTCATACACATTTTTAACTTCTAGGAATGTTAGCATGAATTATGATTCACAGGTAGAGTTTGATTAATAATGCATGCCCATGGATAATTAAAAAGAACTCTCTCTTTTTAGAAAAAAAAATATTTCAGGCATGAAGAAAACGTCTCAGATAATATTCAGAGGGCTGAAACATGCTTTGATATGTCATCTCAACCTTCTCTCTTAAGCCATTCCCCTGTGTTTTGGAATCTGCTTTGTTTTTAAAGACCTCTGGAGAAAAATATTTCAAAATCCCAGTTTAACTATCCTTCCTGCCACAACTAAGCCTGTACATTTATTAATTATACTGAACATTCTTCATTATATATTTCTTAAAGTTGAGCCTTTTATGTTCCTCTAATTTTTCTTACTTAAAACTTATTTATATGAATTCTTTATACTCAAGTAATTTAAAAGCTTTTTTCCCTTCTGGGAGACACAGCCTACATTTTGTTATGAAATAGAAAATTGTTGAGATCAAAAATAATGTTGATATTGTAAATATATTTGTTATATGATTTTAGAATTAGAAGGGCCCTATGAGGACATCTATGGTACCATCTAATTGTACAGAGTTAAAAGGACTCCCCAACTTCACCTGCTTAGTGTCAGAGCTGGGACTTAACTGATTTTTTGTGTCTTATATCATAATTTCTCCTTTGTGTACAACCTTTTATGTACATAGAGTGGATAAGATGGTGATTTAGGGTCTAAGCAAGCAATATTTATAGCAGTAACTAAAAAGTACTAAGAAAAATTGCTTCGAGAGTATAGACAAAATAAAATCCAAATTATTGCTTGTAATTATGCACTAATTTGATTAATATGTTTTCCCACCCTAATCTCCAAGAAAACATTAATTATATTTTTAATTATATTTTGAAAACAGGCACATGGTGTCCTTTTAAAAAGGGATATTTAATGTGGCAACTTATAATTTATCTTGAAGTATTTTCTTGAATAAGTGTTAATGTATTAGTTCCACAGATGATTTCCAAGGCCTGAATTTTGTGAATTTTATGAACACTTCTTTTTCATAGTCAACCTTTAAAGTAATTGCTGATCTTTATATATATCTAAAAGGTCATCAGAAGAGCTGCATTTTATACTCTCTTGAATTTTTGATATTGTTCTAAAGGATATTTTTACTGCAATACCTGTTAATTGCATCATTTTAAAGTAGACAAGTGGATCAATGAAACATCTTACAAATTGGGAATATTGATGAAACTGTCCACTTATGTCTTTCATTGATGGCTTATTCAACTCACAATTGGTCCAATTCTGGAGTTTAGGAGATAACCAAAGGTATCACATTAAATGAATTATAGACCATTTTCCCCCTTACATTAGTTTTCTTTACTTTAAATTATAACAGAATACATGAATATAATCTCATTGTACAAGAGTTAAATAAAACAGCAGTTACAGAGCAAAACTAAAATTCCTCTTTAATAATGCTGATGAACATTTGTGTATTGCTTCTTATGAGCTACGTTCTGTTTTCAGCAATACCTGCATGAGCGCATACACACATACACACACACATACACTTTACAGAAGAGGAAGCTGAGGGATCTAGAGAGAATACACAGCTAGTAAGTAGAAGGGCCAGGATTCAAACTTAGGAGGTCTGGCACCAATGTCCATGCCCTTAACCACTACTCCATAGAGCTTTTGTAAACCCTTACCCTTTCCATATAACCCTCTTTAGAGGTAATCACTGCCGACAAACGGTGTGTATTCTTCTCTACCCAATTTATAAAATATTTTTTGGCTTTGTTTTTTGGGCCACTTAAATACAGCAAGTGGTGATGTTTAGCATGTGTCATATAAAATAGTACCTGCTGAACCTTCTCCTGACTGCTTTCCCGACCCCACTTGCATTGTTAATGCCTGCCAGTCCTTCCGATATTGACCAAGCAGCACTTCATCAGGGAAGCCTCCCTGATTTCTTACCCCCTTTATTCTAAAGAGAAGACAATGAGATCCAAAGAGGTTAATTGATTTCCAAGAGAATGCCTAGGACTAGAATTCAGGCATCTTGATTCATCCAAGGGCTCTTTTTCAGCATACTATTTGTTTTTCTGGGATTCAAACTCACCACTCATGGCTCAATGGAGAAATTCATAAGAATACTACAGTCTTATGATTTGACTAACTTTGGAGTACATTTTAGCTCTTGATTCAGTGAACCAATTCTTCTAGAAAAACAGCAGCAAAAATAATAAAGACCATTCTAGCTCTTAGTGCAAGGTACAGAATAAATTTTTAAAATTACTTCTATAAAAGCCAAAGTGACAGAAGTTAAAAGTTAAATCGATCTTTCGATTATAATTAATATAAAGGTATGAAGTCATTATTGCTATACTATTGGAGAGGCAGAGAGGATCAAATTCTTATAATAATTTAAATCTGTAAATATATATTAGTTTTCTATTGCTGTTGTAGCAAATGACCACAAACTAGCAACTTAAAATATAGCAAATTTATTTTACAGTTATGTAGGGCAAAACTGGTAGACTCATAAGTCCCAAGGCTGAAATCAAGTTGTCAGTCGGCCTGGGATCTTATCTGGAGACTCTGAGAGGAGACTCCATTTCCAGGCCGATTCTGGTTGTTGGCAGAATTCAGTTTCATGTGGTTGTAGGCCTGAGGTCCTCGTTTCCATGCTAGTTGTTGGCTAGGGGTTGTTCTCAGTTTAGAGACTGCCTGCATGCCCTGACTCATGGACCCCTTTCACCATCCTGAAAGCTAGCAAGAGCAGCTCTAGTCTTTCCTGCACTTAGGAGCTCTCTAACCTCTCCTTCTATCTCATCTTTCCTGTATTCTCTTCTCCTGCTTTTCTCTGATGAACTCCCCTGTCTTCCTCTCCTGCTTTTAAGGGTTCCAGTGATAAGATTAGACCCAACTGAATAATCCAGGATAATATCTCTCTTTCATTGTTCATTACTTTAATCTTATTGGCAGATTCTTTTTTTTACAATGTAACGTAACCTGGTTCCAGGTATTAGGATGTGGAAATCTATGGGCGGTGTGGTGGTTTAGAGTTCTGTACCCAAGAAAAACAGATTCTTAAATTTAATCCATTCCTGTGGGTGTGAGCCCATTTTAAGTAAGATTTTTTTGATGAGATTACTTCAGGTAAAGTGTGGCGTAACTCAATCAGGATAGGTCTTAATCCTATTACTGAAGCCCTTTATAAGAAAAATGAAATTCGGATAGATAGAGAGAAAGCCACAGAGGGAGCAACCCGAAGCTGGAAGTCAGTGGAACAGGGAAGAGAAGGGAGGGGCCAGGAAAGGCTGCCATATGCAATGCCAAGTGACAGAGAAGCTC
Source organism: Cabassous unicinctus (assembly GCA_029593785.1). NCBI lineage: Eukaryota > Metazoa > Chordata > Mammalia > Cingulata > Chlamyphoridae > Cabassous > Cabassous unicinctus. The sequence goes on from JAQZBX010025535.1 coordinate 27,542, forward strand.
AGGACCAAAGATCACCAGCAGCCAGCCCCAGAATGCCAGTCTTTGGGAGAAAGAAAGCATTGCTTTGATGATGACCTAATTTGGATTTCTCCTAATCTCAAAACCATAAGCCAATAAATTCCCATTGTTTAACCCAACCCATTGCATGGTATTTGCTTTAGCAAAGAGGAAACTAAAACAGGAGGCCATTATCCTGCCCACAACAGTCTGCCTTTTGGCCCTCAAAGATTCGTCTCCATCCCACATATGAAATACATTCATCCCATCCCAATTTCCCCAAAGATCTCATCCCATTAAAACGTCAACTTAAGTTCAAAACCTCATCTAAATGTCTTCAGCTCAGAAGTCTCAAATCTAATAATCAAAATCAGTTATGGGTGACACTCTTGGTATAATTCCCTCCTGGAGCACAATTCTTCTTCATCTGTAGACCTGTGAAATTAAAGAAAGTAGTTTTCTTCTCCAAACATACAATGATGAAACAGGCACAGGATAGTGGTTATAGATTTTCTGGTTCAAAAAGGGAGAAAATGGAAGGAAAAGAGGAGTCACTGGTACCAAGCAATTTTGAAGTCCAGTTTGGCAAACTGCATTAGATTTCAAGTCCTGGGAAAAAATCCTCTGTGATTCTTGGTTCTAGCCTCTGGGCTCTCTGTTCCCCTCTTTTAGTCATGCTTCTTTTTTCATGAAAGGTAGTACATGTTTGCAACTGAGCAGTTTTTCAAATGCCAGTTTTTCTGCAGATAGACTTTTGGGAGTCTGATAGCTTTCTTTCCTTTCATATTCTTTCTTCACCTTTCAGTCCTAAATGGCTATGTTTCTGCTAACATAAAATTCTCAAGAACTTGGTGGGTCTCCCACATATGTCATGAGAATTCACTCCATTAGATAAGAGGCTTGTCCATTGATTGTTCCTAGATATACCATCTAAATTTGTAGCATATGCTGAGATGACTGAGGAAATTTATGTGTCACACCTTTAATTTCCTCAAATAACCTTGTGTGTGACTGGATATTCTGAACTTTTGATCTTTCTAAAGTATTAGAAAAAAGTTTTACAGGCAGACCCTGGGCTTTTTCTCTAGAGCATGCTTTATTGACAGCGACTCTCTTAATTTTAGTGTCTTTTGCCATTTGGGCAGGCTAAAAATTTCTAAAATCAAGTCTTGGTTCCTTTTTTATTTTTTATTTTTATTTTTTAACAGTTTTTCTTCTAGCTTATCTCTTTCCTCTTAAATTTTATTATAAGCAGCAAAAGAAAACAGGCCACACCTTCAACAAATTGTTTTGAAATCTCCTCAGCTAAATGACCAGATTTGTTGCTTACAAGTTCTGCTTTCTACATAAGTGCAGGACATAATTTTTCTATGCTTTCTGTCACTATATAACAAGGATCTTCCTTCTACTTTCTTCTGAGCCCTCACCAGAAACATCCTCTAAATCTATATTTCTACTAATAGCCTGTTTAAGGCAATCTAGGCTTCTTCTATCATGCTCCTGTATTTTCTTCAAATCTCTACCCACTGATTGATTCCAAAGCACTTCCACATGTTTAGGTATTTGTTACAACATTACCCAATTCTCGTTAACAAAATCTGTACTCGTTTTCTATTCCCGTTGTAACAAATCATCACAAATTCAGCAGCATATAAAATACACATTTAGTTGGAGAGGATGTGGAGGAATAGGAACCCTCATCCACTGCTGGTGGGATTGTGGAATGGTCCAGCCACTGTGGAGAACAGTTTGGCGATTCCTCAGAAAACTAACGATAGAGCTTCCATATGATCCAGCAATTCCACTACTGGGTATATACCCAGAAGAGCTGAAAGCAAAGACACGAACAGATATATGCACACCAATGTTCATAGCGGCATTGTTCACAGTTGCCAAAAGTTGGAATCAGCCACGGTGCCCATCAACAGATGAATGGATAAGCAAA
>JAQZBX010025536.1:7734-29580 GCA_029593785.1 Cabassous unicinctus
TTTTTTTTTTTTTTTTTTCACATCCTTAGACATCACTCAATAATTTTGAATATCTATTCTTCAGTATTGAAAATAACTAACTAATTAAGACCCTATCTCACAGATTAGTTCCCTCATTGGACAAATTTTAGTCCAAAGTGGTAAAAATATAGCAGTTAATCAAGGAACATTGCATCCTATTCCCTCTCTATATTAATTATATAAAGAAAAAAATACCTATGGATTTCTTTACATAATCAATTTATATTTTTATTTTAATTTTGTAAAGAACATTTGAGTATATGTGTATGTATGTATTCTTATTTTAGATATAAGAAAACTTATTCAAAGACCTTATTGAATATCCTTTGGCCAGTTTCTCTCAGTGAAAGAGCGAGGAACAAACCTAAGATATCAGACTTTGTACCCATGTGATCTTTACTATGTCACAGGAAGGAGATAACACATTTGGTGTCCTATTAAGCATCATTGAATGATGACCTTTGAATAATTGTTAAGAATTCACAGTGATAAAAAAAGCTTTATTGAAAACATTCTTTATTTTTGTCAAGGAATTGATATCACTAGCTTAGAGGGGCAGGGATTTATGGCCTACCCAATTGTTAAAAGGCTTCCTTATCTTTCTGTTTCATCTTAGAACATTTCAGAGCTAAAGGATAAAAACAGTAGCAACCACCACCACAACAACAAAACCACTAGTTTATTATAAATTTTGACATAATCTCCTAAAACTCTTTGGGAATTTAGGTGACAGTTTTGAGACATAAAGTCAGCATTTTAAGAGAAAGAAACCTCATAAAATTAATCTGGAAATGTCTCCCTTTTCTGGAATGTTTTACAAAGAAATGTCAGAAAGCATGCCAAGATTTATCAAAGCTATCAACCTCCAATCCCTCCTGACTGACAAGGGAACAAGTGATACTGCTAAAATAAACCTGTAGTTTTATCTAGTAAATAGAATCTATTTACTAGATAAATAGGGGACACAAATGGTGTTTTTATCTCATTTTCCCATTGAATAGTATGACTTTAGAAGTTAAAAGATTGTGTAAAAAATGGAGTGTTGGCTAAGTAGAAGATGTTGAAAAACTGAACTTGGTTTGGAAGTCTTAGGTGTGATTGGACACTGCTCAAACAGCATGAAAATAATGTATCTGGCAGAAGTTTGATTATCTAATTAAGGGCATTTTCTACTAAAATGTAGAGAGAAAAGTGAAAGCATAAACTTGGATATGAAGGTATCCTTGAAGGTTTCAAGAAACAGAAAGATTAAAAGTGTAAAAGCGTAATAATTACCTGCTAATTATTCAAAAATATTTGGAAAAGATTATAGAATAATAACTCTGAATTTAGATGATTATAAGCAATGCAGAGAATAAGAGTCATAAATCATATAGATTTTCTTAATCATTTAAGACTAATTAAAATATATACCATTGTTTAACATACAAACAAATGCAAGCACACACACACAGACACACATACATATAAATATACCAGGAGGGAGCAAAAAGCATTGCCACATTATAAATGAATACACATATTGAAAGATTTACCTAAATTTTTAAAAAGTTCCAATGTTGAAAAATGTGCTATCTTAAAATTTAAAAAATGCAATTTAGTTAATGTTTTCTATTTCTTCAATGCTATTTACAGCATTTTACATTCCTTGTCGCAATGTACTGTCCCTACATATTCTGTGAAGGATATTTTCACTCCACCTCGGCCACCTACTCTTAATGTCAGTATAGATAGGTTTCGTATCTTGTTAGAGATATATATTTGTCATTGCTATATCCAAGTTTTAATTCCAACTTTACCGAGGGACCTTGAAAATATTCTTTAAATTTATAAGGCTTACTCTATTTTTTTTTGTAAAATAGATATGAAGAGTCTATTTCATTAACACAGTTCTGAGAATTAAACAAAAATAATTTATTTAATAAAGCACTTAACATTATTTCTGTGATAAAACAAGTTCTCTCTTCCCCTATACCGCTGTATTCCTTTCTACAAGTCTGATCCATCTAAAAGTCTTGGAGCCATTCTTAACTCCACCTTCTTACTTATCAAATATTTTTTTGTAATCACTGATATAAATGTTAAGTATCTGCATTATGAACATTCCTTTTATCCACATTATCAGTGCCTTAGCTCAAGTCCCTGGCATCCATTACTTCAAGATTTGCACTAGCCTCCTTCTAGTCTACCTTAACCACATCCTTGCATCTGCAAGAACCATGGTTTTCCATAGTTTCAGCAAAATCTAAGATTTTGTTTTATTTTAATTCCTTGGTGGGTTTGTTATTTTAAGCTAACAAGCATATATTTACATTACTGACAATTAATTATCCTTGAAGTTCTTCAAGAAAGATGTCATCCTTCTCTCTGTCCAAGTTAGCTTTGTTAGACCATTCTGCAAAGTCAGGTATGAACTTCTAATTCATCCCATATTGATTGGTTAAGGTATATGCATATAACCTGTCAATCTAATCAGAAATAATTGTGAATGTTTTCAAGAATGGCAAAACAAACAAACAAACAACAAAAAAAAAACTAAACAAAACAAAAAAACAAACCAGACTTTCCTTTCAGCTTGAATTTGAGGTAACGAAGCCGGGGTTTTCTAGCAACATTTTGCACACCAAAAGGTGCAAGCCTGTCAGAGAATGAAGCCATGTAGAGGAAAGCTGAGCTAGAGATACTTGGCCAAGACCAGGGATTCTAAACAAGGGGTCTGTGAGCTTGAATTGAAATTCAAAAAAGCATTATTCTTGTGAGGACGTGTTGGTGTGGGTGTGATATGTTTACTAAATAATATACAGTGTAGTGTGGACTTAGTAAGGAGTCCGTGGTTTTCACCGGACTAGCAAAGGAGTCCATGGACCAAAAAAGGTTAAGAACCCCTGGACTTGATAAAGGTCCCTGGACATTTCAGTTATCTAAGCTTCTCTTTATGCCTGTGCTTTTCTTAACCATTACTTGTCGTTATTCATGTTCCTATATTTGTTGTATTTTTTCTCCAGCATCAGATACCTCCTGATCCCTTACAAACACACACAGACCGTCATTTACACAAAACCTTTGGTAGATTTGTCCTGGGACATTGAGTTTAGGAGTCATCGCTTCAAGAAAACCTTTATGTACACCTAGGCATGGGTGAACGTCTTTCCTCTGCTTTGTTTTCATGCTGTGCTTGTCTGTTAATATTAGTGTGTAATGCTTTGCAGATGTCTCCAATCTATGACTGCTTTGATAGTAGGGACAATGCAATATTCATCTTTGTACCCTTAGAACTTACATGTACTGCACAGGTTAGGCATTCATTAAATTCTTTGGAATTGGCTTCTATAAATGAAAATTTATTGAAAGAAAATTTTAAGAACTTGTTTCTCAATTGTCATTTTATATCATAATAGAATATTTTAGTATAATGTGAATTTGTTTATTCTTTGAGTCAATTTCACAAAGTAGAAAAAAGGAAGACATTTTTTAACTCTTTTGCATTCTAGTTGATATAATGGAAAACAAGGGCCAATATTTATTGAGGATTTATTATGTAATGGGTTATGTGTTAAATGGTTTTCATTTAATTCTTTAAAAAATTCTATAACATAGATATAGTATTAAATATTTATTGCAGATAAAGACACTGATTCTTGGATAAGTAAATTAAATGAAGATTACATGTTAATTAGAAGCAAAACCAAGAATGGAACTCAGGCATCTGACTCTAATGATTTATAACAAACACACAGAACTGCATGAATTGAGCAAATATTACTGGGCTTTGACTCTTATTTTCATCAGACAAATTACTTATTTATGAATAAATTTAATATGCTTACTAGAATATTAGAAATTCCAGTTAACTGCAATGTATATTAAGTTAGCTATCATGTTTCTTATTTAGAAGGCATATAATAAATGGTAGTGATGACTGAAGCTCTATCCAACCAAAACTGTTTGATTTTCTGTCCAGAATTATTCTAGCTAGTTAAACTAAACTTGCCTAATTTATAATACTGTATCAGTTTCTTCATTTTTAAAATAAGATGCCAACACAAATTTTTGGGCAGGGTCAATTAAATTAAACATTTACTTATAAGTAAAAAAGAAGTATTCAGTAGAGTTTGATTTTTTCTACCCACTGAAAACAATACAAACAATGGATTATATTTGGGAACAACAGACTTCTGTCTTGAAAGCATGAGAAATTAGTAGTGTTCAAGCTAACAATTATTTCCTCTGGGATTTCAGACTCATACCTACAATTAAGGATACATTGCTTCTTATTTAGGACAAATGTCCTTAGATAAAAAACTTCTGAACCTAGCCTTAACAGTAAGCTTAGTATTATTCAATATATTATATGAAATTTTGGCTAGGAATCTCTCCATTATTTTTCATTTTCATTTAACTCATCATATGTAAAAGTAAGAACACTTACAAGCTATTTGGGGATAAGGGTGGGGAAAGAGAACAACATATATATAAGTATTGAAGGAAATAATATACAAACTTACAAAACTGAAATACAAGTTTCTAGAAATTTAGACATAAGCAGGCAATATTAAAGTGAACATGATATAAATAAGAAAATGGTTAAAAGGATATCAAATTCAACATTTTTTTAAAGACTGAAGTCTGAAGTTTTAAGTGTCCTTGATCATCTCCTAATCACCATTAAATCTCCAGCATTTTATCCAGCTTTTTGCACATAATTGGCCCTCCTCATTACTTGACCATAGTCATTGTGAAGAAAAGCAAGAGAATCCAGTGGAATTAAAGTAAATGATTCATCCATTAAAAGATCATAGATGACATTATTAAAATAATCAAGGGTTTGTGATAAAATACATTAATCCTTTCAGAACTTCTCTTAAAATTGAGGTTCCCAGATGCAAAATTTGGCAACTATAAAAAAATCAAATATTGTTGAGCAAGAAAGAAAACAACCAAAACAATTAAAAATTCCAGCTAAAAATTTGAACTTTTTATTACCCTTCCTCATCATTACTTTCACCATCCTGAAATCACAAAGCTATGTTCTCTGTGCTTTACATGATATTGAAACACATTCACTTAATCATGTAGCTTTATTTATTCAGTACACATTTTGTCCATTATACGTGCATAACACTTGACTGTTAACACAATTATAAATACAAACAAACATAATAGTGTTTTTCTTTTAAAATTTAAGCAGTTGAATAGCTTACTTACTTAATTATTCATTTCAAGGAAATTGAGCATGATTGTGAAGCTTAAAAGAAATATGAATAAAACTGTATATTTAACTAAATAATGAGCAAAAGGTTTAAGTTCTACCAAATCAAACTCTGTATAGTAAATTAACTCAGTCAGTAAAACTTCCTCAAATAAAAAGGATAATGATAAATTATTTTAAGCATGTACATGAGTGCAAGGACTTCTAATAAAATATCCTGACCCAATACTTTTCAAAAACCTGCTGATCTCAATTGAGCAGAAAGACTGTTAAATTTAAAATTCATTCACTAGGTGACTGAATCTCTTATTTTAGTCAAAAACTCATGGTAGAAAACTCCATTAGCTTTCACATGAATTAGAATAACTACTCTATTCTATGTACTTGCTCCTAGAGCAAGTATAGTAAATTCAAATGCATCAGAAACACTTAGAGTCATTTAGTTATAAACCATTTTTAACCTAGAAGGAAGACTTGCCTTTTGGACCTATATGACTCCATAATAAATTAGAAGCAGTAAATTTATTTTTTTATTAATAAATTAGAAAAATCATGCAATAGACTTTGGGACAACCTTATGTAACTAAGACATAATTTAAAAGTAGATTTGAATATTAAACTTAAGCTTTTATTTATATTAAATAGAAAGTGAAAAAATGAAATCAATTATTCTAGGTTACATAGATTCTAAATGACTTCAAGCAAACCTTAATATTTCAGATGACTTTGAAAAGGGTCTAGTGTTCTGTGAGCTCATAACACTAAGTAGGAAAGCTATAGTACTTACAGCCCTAAAATTTTTTCAATTAACAAAAATAATAGTAAGGTGAATCCATTTGAATGGGACATTTTTAAACATTCTTAATCATTTGTGTTTCTTTTAAAAATTTGTTACTCATTTAATATGTGCAAGCATAAACAGACTCAAAGTAATTAGAATTAGTAGACTAAATTGATAATCAGGAAACTCTCCAACTCTCCATGTTAGGCCATTTCAGTATTTGAAAAAGCTCCCAAGAGATAGACATTAAAGTAACATGTTGATGTGTAAACATCACAGGATTTTATAGTTTCTTCAAATTCATTAAGCAACTTCCTTTCTGTCTCTTTTTTTTTCAAGTGAGAATATACATACCTGTATATTCTGGTTCCTTTGAAGATGATGCCAAGCTACTGCAAGCTCCTGGCTCCTTCCCTCAAAATCAGTCTTGAAGAAAATCTGGAAGCAAGGTGGAAAATGAACATGAATTCCAGAAACTCAGGAATTTTTTCAAAAAAACTTGAAAAAAATCTCCGGAGAAATGAAAAACTGTTTTGAATTAATATGCATGTGGGAATTCAATTGCTGCAGTCCAGATAAGAAAGATTTCAGGCACCAATATAACAGAAGAGAACAGAAGAAAACTTTTTAAAAAATGTTTTTCTTGCCTGTCCCCAGTGTTGCCTTTGACAAATGTATTAGTCAGCCAGAAGAGTTTTGAGGCAAAGTACCAGAACTCTGGTGGCTTTTACAAAGGGTATTTATTTGGGGGAGAAGCTTACAGTCACAAGGCCCTGAAGAGTGCAACTCAAGGTACCCTAAGAGATACTTTCTCACTCAAAGTCATTGGCCACGTGTTGGAGCAGGTTGGTGGGCGATGTCTGTGAGGGTTCAGCCTTCCTTCTTCTTCTTAAGGCTCTGTGGTCCTAGCTTATTCCATCTCAGCTGTAGGCTGGTACTAGGTTCCTCTCCCTCACTGGGGCTCATTTCTTTCTGGGCTCAGCTGTTCAGCTCTCTTCATGAAGTCAGCTATAGACTATCATGCTCATCTCTCTTCCCTGGGCCTCTGTGTTTCTAATGAGCTGTCTCTTTCTCTTTATTCTTCTTCTCTGTGTATCTACTTCTGTGTTCTTTTCTGTGTATTTACTTCCTGGGGCTCGAGCATCAAAACTAAAACTCTCTCCTCTGCTGTGTTGTTTTCTCTGCGAGTCCCTGCCCACCAAGGGGGCAGGTGCTCAACAACATCCTACGGACATGGCTTAATCAAAGTCTTAATCATAACTTAATCAAGTAAAAGTGAAATCTCTGAATTTAATACAATCTAATATGCCCAGAAAAACAGACCAGTTTACAAACACAATCCAATATTTATTTTTGGAATTCATAAACAACGAACATTGCTGGTTCCTCTAGATGATTCACTGTAACACAAAATCTGTGTTTGAGAGACAAGTTAAAGAATATTTAAAGACCATTAGCCCTTAGGCATATGTTGTCACTACTTTTTGAGTAAGCCTGCAGGGCTGAAGGATTACATTCTGTGGAGTTGGCCTTCTCCTCGTGCTGCTTCTCCCTAACTGTTTAAAGTTTAAACTATTCCTAGGATGTTACCCTCATCCATGCTGTCCATGATGGATACCCTCCTTGGAAACTTTCCAAACAACAGAATGAAATAGGGGAAGGAGGAACACTCACCTCTTCCCTGAAGGACACATTTTAAAGGTTACACCTCCCAGAATTTCCTCATATTCCATTAGACAGAACTCATCACACTGAGCACATCATCATGTGTAATTGTAAGGGAGCCTGAGTAGGAGAGTATTTTTGATGGAAAAATATATGCTCAATACATTAAAAAATTCATATGTAACATGGGATACAATTAAAAGCTTCTGAACAAAATCTTCACCTTTTTAAAGAATATAAACTCACCAAACCCTGCATGAAACAATACAGAAACTTCCTCATTCACTGCATCCTGATCATAAGACCAAGATCTTTTTGTCATAAGTGTACTTCTTCAGGTTATCTCCTTGCAGCATATGACAAGTATAATTGTGCTTTAGCTACCACAGTAAAACTCGTTTAGAATTGGGAGAATAAAATATGTAGCAGTCACAGGTCAATAACAAATTCTAGATTTTATAAAACACCAGAGATTTTTATGACTGGAAGGAAATTATGTTCTTTGGTTGGTACATCCATCCAAATGGAATGGATGTCACTGATTTCATTCTTCAGGAGTTTCTTCTTGTATCTTTTCTTGCTTGGCCACATCTGATCCGACATTGGAGGGCATGCCTTTCAGGATTCTGCACAATTTTCACAGCCTGATTGCTACAGGTATTGGTTTTGCAGCCTGACTTTTGTTTCAGAGGTTTAATATGTGTTTTGAAATCAGGCTCTTAAGATTTTTGACTATACATATAAATATAGAGGCTTCTCAGTAAAAAAAAAGAACAATATTTGCAGCCAAATCATTAAAATATAATATAAATGCAAGTATTTTAAAATAAAATCCATATGTCTGGTCCAAAACTCACTTATTTCTTTAATGTGTGACTCACACTAGAATGAAAATCCATGAAGGCAGACTTTTTTTTCCATTTTGCTCATGCTGTATTTTAGAATCTAGAACATATTTAAGCACATAGTAAGTGCTCAATAAATATTTGTTGAGTGAATGACTGAAACAATAAGTGATGCAAAAATAAAATACTATTTCACACTAATCAGATATTAATTTTGAAAAATGTCAAAATAGACATGTGCAGGAGCTCATTCATATTATAGCACAAGATCCTATGGCAACCTTTTTTGGAGTTTTGTAAATTGGTTCTTAAACTCAACTAGAATTAAAAATAACAGTAACAAATTTATGAATATACTAAAAACAAATTTAATAAATTTGTTTAATAAATAGTTTTTAACACAAAACTGTCATTATCTAATTATTTTACTACATCTTATTATCTCTACTTTTGAACTTATGTCTATTTTATCTGTATGTGGAAAGACAATATAACATGTAACCACATCTTTTCTTAACCCCACATTCAGTTACATCATGTCAACAGATTTAAATCACCCATAAAGAGAAAATTTACGTTACAGAAATTGTAAAAGTCTACAGATCAAATCTAGAGAAAACATTAATATAAATTTAACTTAAAAGAGTATCATGTCTGGATATGAATGACTGGATAGAACAAGATGGTGTGTAAGATGCTCCAAGGTTCTTTTCCACCACAGAATCTTTAAGCAATTATAAAAACTGGCAGAGCCACCTTCCTCAAAATTCCAGAAAATATCTACAAGGTGGCAGTAAATGGGTGAGTTCTGAATCAAGAAAACACAACATAAAAATGGTAGGAGAAGTTTGAGGTACCCTTGTTGGCCAACCTCAAACCCTCCATTTTATGGTGTGGAGCTGGCCTGTGTTCTCATTGTGGGGCCCTACTGACCCTGTGCCAGAGGGGGCAGAGTGACCACAATGAGCATACTCAGGTAACTGTAAGTCGGTGCCAATACATTGAGTAGCAGCCTAAAGATTAAAACAGGAAACTCATCTTGGTCTTGCCTTCCTTGAAATTGGCTTGTAGTCAGAAGCAGCTTGCACACAGCTAAAGCAGCATAAGAAACATTTAAATAAAAGTGGCCTGGGGCACAGGATTATCTACTTTGAAGTATATAATAGAGGACCTGAGAGGGGGGAGATATCTAATTCATAGGGAGTAGAGGATCAGAATTCTTATAAACTGCATGGAGATATATATATATATATATATATATATATATATATATATGTCAAATCAGTTCTGTTTTCCTAGAGAACCCTGACAAATAAACTACTGACTCTCAGAAATAAAGTTTATAAGAGGATACTATGAACAATTGCATACCAACAAATTAGATAACCTAGATGAAATGGACAAATTCCTAGAAGCACACAAACTACCTACACTGAATCAAGAATAAATAGTAAATCTCAAAAGACCATCAACAAGTAAAAAGATTGAATCAGTCATCAAAAACTTCTCAACAAAGAAAATCACAGGACTAGTTGGCCTTGCTGGTTAATTTAACAAAACTTCTAAGAAGAATTAATTCCACTCCTATTCAAACTCTTCCAAAAAAAATTTGAAGAGGAGGGAACACTACCTAATTCTTCAAAGAAAATCACAGGACCAGTTTGCTTTGCTGGTTAATTTAACCAAACTTCTAAGAAGAATTAAATCTACTCCTATTCAAACTCTTCCAAAAAAAATTGAAGAGGAGGGAACACTACCTAATTCATTTTATGAGGCCAGCATCATCCAAACACCAAAGCTGGATAAAGATAACACAAGAAAAGAAAGTTACAAATCAATATCCTTTAAGAGTATACATGTAAAAATCTTCAACAAAATATTAGCAAACTGAATCCAACAGCATATTAAAAATCATACATAAATCAGCATCAAGTGGGATTTATCTAAGTCTTGCAAGAGTGGTTCAACCTAAGAAAATCAATTAATGTAATACACCATATCAATATAATGAAGAGAAAGAAAAACAAGACAAAAGAAAACATGATCACCTTGATATAGAAGACATTTGACAAAATGTATATACATTTCATCATGATAAAATCACTCAAAAAACTAATAGAAAGTAACTTCTTGAACTTGATAAAGGGCATATATGTAAAACCCACTGGTAACATTATACTCAATGGGGAAAGGCTAAAAACTTTCCCCCTAAGGTCAGGAACAAGAAAACTATGTCCACTGTCACCACTGTTACTCAAAATTGTATTCAAACTTCCAGCCAGAGCAATTAGGCAAGAAAATGAAAAAAAAAAAGTAAATAAATAAAGCATCCTAAGTGGAAATAAATAAACAATACTTTCCCTATTTGCAGATGACATGACCAAATATAGAGAAAATCATGAAAAATCCACAACAAAACTACTAGGACTAACAAGATCAACATGCAAAATTCAGTAAAGTTCCTATACACTATGAATGAATGTTCTTATGAAGAAATCAAGAAAAAAATCCATTTACAAGAGTAACTAAAAGAATCAAATATCTAGGAATGAAATTAGCCAAAGATGTAAAGGGTTTGTACACAGAAAATGTAAAACACTGCTGAAAGAAATAAAATATACAGAAACAAATGGAAGTTTATTCCATGTTCATGGATTGAAAAACTGAATATTTTAAAGATGTTAATTCTGCACAAAGTGATTTACAGTTTCAATGCAATCCCAATTAAAATTCCAAAAGCCTTCATTGCAGAAAAGGAAAAACCAGTAATCAAATTTATATGGAAGGTAATGGACACAAAATAGCCAAACACATCTTGAAAAAGAAGAGTGAAACTGGAGTAATGACACTTGCAGATTTTAAAAAGCTACAGTAATAAAAGCTGCAAGGTACTGTTTGTAAGGTCACACATAAGCCAATGAAATAAAATAGAGAGTTCAGAAATGAGCCCTCATATTTATGTCCAACTGAATTTTGATAATGGTGCCAAGTCCATTAAATGGGGAAAGTATAGTCTCTTTAACAAATGTTACTGGGAAAACTGGATATCTGTATGTAAAAGAATAAAAGTATAATGCTACCACATGGCATATACAAAAATCAATCAAAATGGATCAAATACCTAAATATAAGAACCAAAGCTATAAAACTCCTAGAAGTAAACAAGAAAGCATCTTCAAGACCTAGTGTTAGTCAATAGTTTCTTAACTTTACTCCCCAAACACAAGCAACTAAAGGAAAAAAAATGGAAAAAAGAGACTTCAACAAATTTTAAACTTTTGTGCAATAAAAGACTTCATCATTAAAGTAAAATGATAACCTATAGAATGGGAGAAAATATTTGGCTACCATGTATCCAATAAGGGTTTTGTTGCATCAACCAGACCTCACCTACCCCCACATCCTCTGAGAAAGTCAAGGACTCAGGCTAAGTGTCCATCCTCTTGCCTTCCACTAGCTCCACTTCCTTTTCTATTGTGTGCCATTCCACAACCTGGAGGAGATACATTTAATGAACAGACCTGGCCAGACCTTAAAACCAGAAACCAGGATCAAACAGGCCCAGATGCTTATCAGAAAAAGAATTCTCAATGGCAGGTCCCCTTCCTCCCAAGGTGGGTTATGAAAACACTCAAACAGTATAAATTTGTCACTCTTCCCTGTCATGAAGTAAAGTGTGCAGAGCTGTCCTTACTGAGAGCAGTTTTGTGCACCCTGGGAGACTGGCCATGATGGGACTTCTTCCCCTTCCCTTTTGGACTCTTTATGCTGAGTAAATAATAAAGAGATCATTTGCCCTTTTGAATTCTTTATACTGTGCAAGTAATAAAAAGATCATTTACTCTAAGTTTTTGTTGTGCCCTGAACCTGTGTTCCCACTACAAACCATTGTAACAATTTACTCCACAGACTTAATATATTGAATATATAAAGATATTCTCCATCTGAACAATGAAAAAGACAACCCAATTTATTTTTTTTTAATTTTTAATTTTTACTTTTAAAGAAGCTTTAGATTATATAAATGTTACATACAAAATATAGGAAATTCCCATATGCCCCATCCCTCCCTTCCAACACTTTCCCATATTAACAACTTTCATTAATGTGGTACATTTGTTACAATTGATGAACACATATTGAAGCATTGCTACTAACCATGGACTATAGCTTACATTATAGTTTACACTCTATCCCACACAATTTTGTAGGTTATGAGAAAATATATAATGGCCTGTATCCATCATTGCAATGTCATACAAGACAATATATTACTTATTCTTCACTCTCCCTCCCCTCAGAACCTCCCTTTTATATCAATGATAAAAGTTCTTCCATTGCTAGAATAATAATAAGTCTATAATAGAATAATAATAAGTCTATTTTAGTCCATTGTTCATTGCCCAATCTTGAGGATTTTGGGATGGTGCATTAGTCAGGCTAAGGGGTGCTGATGCAAAGTACCAGAAACCTGTTGGTTTTTATAAAGGGTATTTATGTGGGGTAGAAGCTTACATTTACAAGGCCCTAAAGAGTTCAATTCAAGGTTACTTCCTTACCAAACTATATTGCCATGTGTTGAAGCAAGATGGTGGGTGGCATCTTCAAGGGTTCAGCCTTCCTCTTCCCTCTTAAGGCTCTATGGGTCCAGCTTTTTTCCCCCCAGCTTCTTCTGATCTCAGCTGTAGGCTGGCATAGGGCTCATCTGTCTTCCCAGGGCTCCTTTATTTCTGGGCTCAGCTACTGTACTCTCTTCACAAAGTCAGCTGTAAACTATCAGGTGAATGGCTCATCTCTCTTCCCTGGGCCTCTGTCATGTCTATGGAACTGTCTCTCTTCCTCTCTGTATCTTCTCTGTATATATACTTCTGTGGAAGAATCTCTTTTATTGGTCCAACAAGTGAGCAGGAACTCAACCCTGCACATCCTAATGACATGGTCACATCAAAGTCCTAATCTTGATTTAATCAAGTAAATGTAAAGCCTTTGAATTTAAATCAATCAAAGGGTATCATGCCCAGAGAAAGAGTTTACAAACATTATCAATATCTCTTTTTGGAATTCATAAATAATACCAAACTGCCCCAGATAGTGATGCCCACTCTTTTTCTGATTGAGAGGGGGCTTAGGTCCCATGGGACAGATGGATGTAACTATCTTGCTTGCAGTTGCAGGCACTCTTTGTTCCTTGGGATGGGCGTTGCTTATCATCATCTCCTTGTTAGTTGTCCTGGGTGAGTCCATGAGCTAGAGAGTAAGTGCTGCAACTCTGTTGAAGTTCAGGGCTCAAATGGCACATGAACAATCAAAGATTTAAGTCTCTGGGACATATATTTAACAAGTATAGTACTAATTATAGGTTCATATGAAAGGGGCAGAAGAGTCATGTGTAGGGAAACTATAAATGAGTCTATGTCTGTTACACTATGGAGCATAAATTCCAAAGTAAGCCCACTGGAAGGCTGCCAAATTCCTGAGCTTGTCCATCTTGCTTTTAGTTTCTAGAGATCTCTAGACCCTTCAAAAGCCCAGCTGTTTGAGGCACTGTTTTCTGTGGCAGTCAATGAGATACTGCTGAGACTTGCATAAGTGTAACGTTTTGAATGTCCTCCAGAATCACTCTTTATTATTATTATTATTATTTCAAGCATATACCACCATTATTTCTAAAGAAAGCACTTTTGGAAATATTATAGGCATCCTAACTTCTACTCACATGTCTAGTACAAGTCATTATCTCCTACTGAGACCATTGTAAAAGCATCCTAATAGTATCTGTTTCTTCAGGTTTGCCCACTTCCCTTGCACAGAAATGTTTGAGTGGAGATCATGTCTCCTTTCATCATTCCTAACAAGATGCCAAGTCTTTAGCAATTTTTACAAGATCTTTCTTGATCTGGTTGGCCATGTACTGTTGTGGTGTCATCTCTTCTCACATTACTGATCACTAAATTACAGACATTCTGGCTTCCATTTCCTTTTAGCAAGCCTATCTCAATCACTTTGCACTCAGAGACATTTTATTTGGAAAGTTTTTCTCCCAGATCTATGCATAATTTCCACCATCTCTATATTTAAGATTGAATCAATGTCACTTCCTCAGAAAGGAGTTTCTGTCTGCTTTAACAAAATCAGCCCCTTAGTCACTATATAAAATGTTATCTGCTCTTATCTCCTCCACTGTAATTTATAATAAATATAATTATCACATATGTACATGCACATATAGATATATACATATACAAATTCATATACTTACCCCCTGAGTATAAGCTCATTCAAAATTAAAAGGGACTCATCCTGTCTGCCTGTTCATTGTTATATCCCCAAATCCCAGACACATAAAAAGGCATGGTGCATGCTCACAAGATGTGGATCTCACTAGTAGATCCACAGTTGTATTTTGGGTAACAATGTACCAAGCTAAGAAACATACACCCAGGCTTTCCTTGAGCTAGTGTGACCATCTTATTAAGTTCTTGCCAATGAGCTATAAATGGAAGAGCTCTGCGACAGGCTGCTCAAAGAAAACCTGACACAAGGAAGATGAGCACCTTTTTCATTTCTCCCCTTACTTTATTTCACTCTGTAGAATGTGTACCTAATGATTGAACACCAATAGTCAACTTGAACATAATTGGCCTTGAAAAGAGCAAACACATGCTAGGATGGCAAAAATAGTAAGGCTAGGTCCATGATGATCCAGGCCATTTTGTCACCCAAGGCTGCTTAGTTCAGGAATTATTTTTTCCATAAGTGAGGAATAAAGTTCTACTTTAAGACACTGCAATTTTGTTGTACATTGCTACATGAAATTCTTAATTAGTACACCAAATGGCAATTGCAGTAGAATGAAAACCTAAAGTAAAAGAACATCAAAGAGATAGGAAACAGTACTGACATATAGTACATTTCACATACATGGTTAAATCAAAATAGATAAAAATGTTAGTAAGACTAAATGAAAGCTATATGTATTTGATCTATGTGCTAATGGCTTATCTCTCCCTTCTAGAATATAAGTCCTTTTATGTAGGTTTTTGTGCGTTTATTTACTTCAAAATTTACAATTCCTAGAATAGTTTCCTGAATACAATAGAAGCTCAGTAAATAATGTAGAGATGTGAATTTGAATATATTTTGAACATTCTTGAAACAGGGCTAGTCTCTAATGCAAAGCCAAATAAGGGACAGAATTAAAGTTTTAAACCACACCTGAAAATCTCAGAAATTTTGGTTTGTTAGGAAGGAAAAGAGTGGGAGAAAGATAATTTCAAAAGGTGATTAACAATAAACTTGATAAGAAAAGGTGCTTAAACTTATGGAGTATAAATAAAATAAATTATTTACTATTGCTATACTAACATATTAATTCAATCATAATTGTCAGAGGTTTGAAGGTGACCACTAGAAAAATTGGAAAAAAGTAGTGAATATCTGCATTAGTCAGCCAAGGGGGTGCTGATGCAAAGTACCAGAAATCTGTTGGATATTATAAAGGGTATTTATTTGGGATAGAAGCTTACTGTTACCAGGCCATAAAGCATAAGTTACTTCACTCACCAAAGTCTATTGTCACGTGTTGGAGCAAACTGTCTGCGGACATCTGCAAGGGTTGAGCTTTCCTCATCCTCTTAAGGCTCCGAGGTCGCAGCTTCTTCCAATCTCAGCCCTTGCTGGAATAAGTCTCATCTCTTTTTTGGAGCTCATTTCTCTCCAGGCTCAGCCGCTCTGTTCTTTCCACAAGGTCAGCTATAAACTCTCAGGCGAATGACTCGTTTCTCTTCCCGGGGCCTCTGCCGTGTCTTTTGGAGCCTTCTCTCTTTCCTCAAGTATCTGCTTCTCTATGTATTTACTTCCTGGGGTTCCACAATCCAAAAATTCCAACTAACTCCTCTGCCACGTAGTTTTCTCTGTGAGTCCCCGCCCGGGGGTGGGGACTCACCATTCTACTGATGTGGACCAATCAAAGCCCTAATCAAAATTTAATCAAGTAAAAGTGAAACCTCTGAATTTAACACAATCAAATACGCCCAGAGGAATAGACCAGTTTACAGTTATAACCCAATATCTATTTTTGGAATTCATAAATAATACCAAACTGTTACAATACCCAATAGAGAGAACAAATATAATAGACTAGTTTGATGAAGTCAGTGTATCAGCATCTTAGTAGGAAAAAAGTGATGCTCTCCAATATTTTAAAATTGGATAATTTGAAGGTAGTTAAAGTATTTTCAAAGGTGGAGGGAGGAATTCAAGAAAATGAGCAAGGGATAATGTAGCCAGGAATAATAAAAAGAGGGAGTTATTCCCACCTTTAAACATGAAAGGGCTAAGGGAGAAAAGCCAGAAAAAGAGAAAGACAACTGAGAACTATATGGGAAGATGACCTGACACGACTTTTATAAGATCAACACAGCCAATGCAAAGAGATTTGGGGGACTAAATATCTGAACTCTCCTGCCATCTGGATCTCCTGCCATCTGGATCTCCTGCCCATATCTCCTTTTTCTTTTTTTCACTATATTACTTTAACAATAACAATACCCATACAGACAATAATGCTCAATAAAACAGCATAAAATACTATTCTAAATAATTTTGAACTACATAAATCAAATATGGGTAGTGCAGATACAAGAGAGCATATGGAGACGTTTCGTTTAGTCCTGGAAAATTTTAAAGGCTCTGACATCATTTAATACATTCCAGACCCACACATGCCTTTATCCCTGGGGATTGGGGGTTGGGGATGGGGGTGGAAGCTGTTGTTTAAAACACTTGGAACAGGAATCCTGTGATAAGGCCAATGGCTTGAATATTTATAACTTCTTGTTTTGAATTACTCTGATACTATCAGCCCCCAAAGATTTTCTGACAATTTGTGGGAAATCCAGCAATAAAAAATAATTGGATCTTCAAATAAGATTTCCTAGATATATCTCACAAAAAAGAAAGAAATGAGGGACATGTGAACATGTGAAAAAGGTCTGAGTTGGCCCATAGTATAGTAGGTAGAGGTCTCATTTCTTTTTCTTTTTTAGCTTTTAAAAAAATCAATTTTATTTATACATATTAATAAATCATAAACCCATCCAAAGTATACAAACAACAGTATTTGGTATAATTACATAGTTTGCATTCATCACTTTAATCACTTTTAGAGCATTTTCACTATTGCAGTAATAATAACAATAATATTAAAAACAAAAAATAACCAAACAAAACTCATCACCTCTCAATCTCTCTGTTTCCCCTGCCATACATAGTTGCTATTCTGATTTCTTCTCTCTAGTTTATTTGTATATATATTTTGTAAAAGCAGTCTTATATATACAATATCACCCATATTCGTATTTTACATAAAATTTCACTATGTTATACTGTCCCATGTTACATTTTTTAGCTTTTCTTCTAGTAATATAAATGTCCTTAGACTTTCCCTTTCAACCACTGTCATACCAATATAATAGCTCTCTAGTTATGAACACCATGATGTGCTCTCACCATTTCTGTTTATTTCCAAAGATTTACAAACTACTTTTTAACCAATTCTGCACAGATTAACTCTCAGCTTTCCATTCTTTACCCTTCTATTTACTGGTGACCTATATTCTATTTATTAATTCCATGAGTTTACATAATATATTTAGTTCATAATAGTGCAATTATACAGTATTTCTCCTTTTGTGTCTGGGTTGCTTCACTAAACATAATGTCCTTGAGGTTCATCCATGTTGTCATACACTTCACAACTTAATTTCTTCTTACCGTTGAATAATATTCCATTGTGTGTACACACCACAGTGTGCTTATCCATTCTTCAGTTGATGGACACCTGGGTTGTTTTCAGCTTTTGGCTATCATGAATAATGCAGATCTGGACATCAGTGTGCAGATGT
The DNA here is from genome assembly GCA_029593785.1 of Cabassous unicinctus. NCBI lineage: Eukaryota > Metazoa > Chordata > Mammalia > Cingulata > Chlamyphoridae > Cabassous > Cabassous unicinctus. The sequence goes on from JAQZBX010025536.1 coordinate 26,161, forward strand.
CTATTCCCGTCTCTGATCTCAGTTCTTCTGGATATACACTTAGTAATGGTATTGCTGTGTCACATGGCAAGTCTATATCCAACTTCATTAGGAACTGCCAAACTGTTCTCCACAGTGGCTTTGCCATTCAACATTTCCACCAGCAGTAAATAAGGGTTTCTATCTCTCCACATTATCTGCAAAATTTACAGTTTTCTGACTTTTAAATAGTAGCCAGTTTATTAGGTGTGAAATGATATCTCATTGTAGATTTAATTTGCATTTCCTTAATCGCTAGTGATGTTGAACATTTTTTTCATGTGTTTCTTCACCATTTGTATTTCTTCTTTGGACAATTGTCTTTTCAAGACTTTTGTCCATTTTTTTAATCAGGTAGTTTGCCTTTTATTGTTGAGTTGTATGATCTCTTTAAATATCATGGATATTAAACCCTTATCAGATATGACATTGCCAAATATTTTCTCCCAATGAGACAACTGCATTTTCTCCTTTTTGACAGTCCTTTTTGACAGTCCTATGAGGTGCAAAAGTGTTTAATTTTGAAGAGGTCCCATTTATCTATTTTTTTCTTTTGTTGCTCTTGCTTTGGGTGTAAGGTTTAAGAAATCTTATCACAAGAAGGTGTAAGGTTTAAGAAACCACCTATTACAAAATCTTGAAGATATTTTCCTACATTTTCTTCTAGGAGTTTCATGGTTGTTCCTTTTGTATTTAGGTCCTTGATCCATTTTGAGTTAATTTTTGTATAAGGTGTGATATAGGGATCTTCTTTCTTACTTTTGGATATGACTATCCAGTTCTCCCAGCACCATTTGTTGAATAGACTGTTCTGGCCCACCTGTGTGGGCTTAACAGCCTTGTGAAAAATTGCTTGACTGCAGATGTGAGAATCTACTTCTGAGTTCTTGGCTTGGTTCCATTGATCAGTGTGTCTGTCTTTATGCCAGTACCATGCAGTTTTTACCACTGTAACTGTGCAATATGCTTTAAAGTTAAGAAGTGAGAGTCCTCCAACTTTGTCTATTAATTCTATTAATCATCTATTATTTCTAGTAGCTTTATTGTGGATTTTTCAGGATTTTCTCAATATAGAATCATATCATCAGCAAATAGTGAAAGCTTTACTTCTTCCTTTCCTATTTGGGTGCCTTTTATTTCTTTATCTAGCCTAATTGCTCCAGCTAGAACTTCTAGCACGGTATTGAATAATAACAGCGACAGTGGGTATCCTTGCCTTGTTCCTGATCTCAGAGAAAAAGCTTTCAGTCTTTCACCCATGAATACAATGCTAGCTGTAGGTTTTACATATATGCACTTTGCCATATTGAGAAAGCTTCCTTCTATTCCTATCTTTTGGAGAGTTTTTATTAAGAAAAGGTACTGTATTTTTTCAAATGCCTTTTCTGCATCAATCCAGAAGATCATATGATTTTTCTTCTTCAATTTTTCAATGTGGTTTATTACACTAATTGATTTTCTTGTGTTCAACCATTCCTACATACCTGGGATAAAACCCACTTGATAGTGGTGTATAATTCTTTCAATGTGCTTTTGGATTCGGTTTGCAAATATTTTGTTAAGGATTTTTGCATCTATATTTATTAGAGATATTGGTCTGTAATTTTCTTTTTTCATAGTGCCTATCTGGTTTTGGTATTAGGGCAATATTGGTTTCATAGAATGAGTTTGGTAGTATTCTTAGCTGTTCAATTTTTTGGAAGAGCTTGAGCAAGATTAGTTTTATCATTCTCAGCTTCATAGAATGAGTGGGGTAGTACTCTTACCTGTTCAATTTTTTGGAAGAGCTTGACCAAGTTTTGTGCTATCATCATTGAATGATTGGTAAAATTCAACTGTGATGCCACCTGGACCCAGGATTTTCATGCTTGGGAGGTTTTTAATGACTGTTTCAATTTCTTCACTTCTGATTGTTTTTTATAGGTCTTCTTTCTTTTCTAGGATCAGTGTAGGTGGTTCATGTGTTTCTAGGAATTGGTCCATCTTGTCCACATTGTCTAGTTTTTTTGCATACTAGACTATGTAAACATTTGTTCATAGTATCCTCTTATGATCTCTCTTAATTCTGTGGGTTCAGTGGTATTGTCTCCCTCTCTTTTCTGTTTTTATTTTTTGCATCTACTCTCTTTTTGTCTTTGTCAATCTAGCTAAGTGTTTGTTGATTTTTTTTTTTATCTTCTCAAGGAAACATCTTTTGTTTTTGTTGATTCTCTATTTTTGGTTGTTGTTGTTTTTTTGTGTTGTTTTTTTTTTTTTGTCTTGATTTTATTTATTTCTTCTGTGGTCTCTACTATTTCTTTCCTTTGGTTTGGTTGAGATTAGTTTGCTATTCTTTCTTTAGTTCCTCCAGGTGTGCAGTTAGATCTTCAATTCTAGCTCTTCTTCTTCTTAATGCAAGCATGTAGGGCTATAAATTTCTCTCTACCTTTGCAGCATCCCTTAAGTTTTGGTAAGTTGTGTTCCCGTTTTCATTCATCTCAAGATATTTGTTGAATTCTCTTGCAATTTCTTCTTTGACCCATTGATTATTTAAGGGTGTGTTGTTTAATCTCCATATATTTATGAATTTTCCCTTTTTCTATCCATTATTGATTTCCAGCTCCATTCAATTATTATCAGAGGAAGTGTTTTGTATAATTGTAATCTTTTTAAATTTATTGAGACATGTATCGTGACCCAGCATATGGTCTATCTTGGAGAAGTAGCCATGAGCACTTGAAAAGAAAGTATATCCTGCTGTTTTGAGGTGCAATGCTCTATAGGTATCTGTTAGACCTGGTTCACTTATCACATTATTCAAGCTCTCCGTTTTTTTTATTTATCCTCCTCCCAGATTTTCTACCCAATACTTAGAGCCGTGTATTGAAGCCTCCAACTATTATCGTAGAGCCATGTATTTCTCCCTTCATATTTGTCAGTGTGTGCCTCATATATCTTGGGGCACTCAGGCTAGGTGCATAGTTATTTCTTTTTGGTGAATTGCCCCTTTTATTAATATATAATGGCCTTCTTCCCCCCTTATAACATTTTTGCTTTTAAAATCTTTTTTGTCCAATATTAGTGTCACTACTCTAGTTCTTTTTTGGTTACTCTTTGCCTTGAATATCTTTTTCAAAACTTTCACTTTTAACCTGGCTGTTTCCTTATGTCTGAGGTGAGTCTCATGTAGACAGCTTATCGATGGCTCGTATATATGTTTTCCATTCTATCAGTCTATGTCTTTTGACTGGGGAGATCAAGCCATTAACATTCAATTTTATTGCTGTGAAGGCACTACTTACTTCCTCCATTTTTTCCTTTGGCTGTCTGTTGTTATATCTTACTATTATCTGTCATTTGACTCTTTAATTTACGTTTACTAATAATCTTCATTTCTATACTCTTCTCCAAATCTCTCCCTCT
>JAQZBX010025537.1:0-29480 GCA_029593785.1 Cabassous unicinctus
CAGCGATTCCACTGCTGGGTATATACCCAGAAGAACTGAAAGCAAAGACACGAACAGATATATGCACACCAATGTTCATAGCGGCATTGTTCACCATTGCCAAAAGTTGGAATCAGCCCCGGTGCCCATCAACAGATGAATGGATAAGCAAAATGTGGCACATACATACAATGGAATATTACTCAGCTGTAAGAAGGAAATACAAGACTTTAAACTTTCCTTTCAACCACTATCATACTCATACATTAGAGATGCTAAATACAAATATTATAATGGGTTTTCATCATTTATATCTGTAGCAGTTTGTTGTGATTTATGAATTCCAAAAATAGATATTGGTATTATGTTTGTGAACTGGTCTGTTCCTCTGGGCATATTAGATTTTGTATTGGATTCAGAAGTTTCACTTTTACTTGATTAAATAATGATTAAGGTATGATTGGCCATGTCAATAGGATGTTGTGTCCCCCTCCCCCTTCGTGGGGTAGCAATCAGAGCAAACAACAGAGCAGAGGAGTTAGTTGGAGTTTTCATCCTGGAGCCTGGGAAGTAAGCACACAGAGAAGCAGATATGTGAGGAAAGAGAGAAGGCTCCATTAGACACAGCAGAGTCCCTAGGAAGAGAGACAAGTCATTCACCTGATAGCCTATAGCTGACATTATGAAGACAACAGACCAGCTAAGCTCAGAAAGGAATGAGCCCAGGGAGAGAGACTAGACTTATTCCTGCCTACAGCTGATATTGGAAGAAGCTGGGACCAGGGAACCTTAAGAGTTAGAGGAAGACTGAACCTTTGCCAACGTTGGCAGTCATCTTGCTTCAAAACATGGCAACAGATTTTATTGAGTGAAGTAAGTTACACTTTATGGCCTGGTAGCAGTAAACTTCTATCCCAAATGAATACCCTTTATAAAAGCCAACAGATTTCTGGTAATTTGCATCAGCATCCCTTTGGCTGACGAATACACTATCCATTTCCAAAAAGTTACAAACCACCTTTTTATCAATTCTGCAGAAATTAAGCCTCAGGGTAACATTCACTATTCTCATTCTATCATTTGCTGACCTGTATTCTAGCTATTAATTGTATGAGTTTGCTCATTATATTTTGTTCATATTAGTGAAATCATACAACATTTTTTCTTTGGTGCTTGACTTGCTTAACTCAATGTAGTGGCCTCAATGTTCATCTATGTTCTCATATGCCTCAATGGCCTCATTTCTTCTTACAGTGAATAACATTCCTTTGTATGTATATACCACAATTTGTTTATACAGTCATCACTTGTTCGACACCAAGGTTGTTTCCATAGTTTGGGCAATTGTGAATAATGCAGCTAGGAACATTGGTGTGCAGATATTTGTTCATATCGGTGCTGTTAATTTTTCTGGTTACATATGCTTAGTAGTGGTATTGCTGGATCATATGGTACATCCATATTTTACTTCCTTTGGAACTGCCAAAGAGTCTTCCAAAATGACTCTATCATTCTACATTCCCACCAAAAGTGAATAAGCATTCCTATTTCTCTACATCCTCTCCAATACTTGTGATTTTCTTATTCATTTTTTAATAGTGTCAAATCTGACAAGTATTAAATGATATATCATGGTAGCTTTTATCTTTTTATTGTTGAGCTGTAGGGTGTCTTTATATATCATTGATATTAAACCCTTATCAGATATGTGAGCTCCAAATATTTTCACCTATTGAGTAGGCAGTCTTATACCCTCTTGACAAATTCCTTGGAAGTGCAAAAATGTTCAATTTGGAGGAGGTCCCATTTCTCTACTTTCTCTTTCATTACTTATGTTTGGGTGTAAGGACAATGAATCCACCTTCTACCACCAAATCTTGAAGATGCTTTCCTATATCATCTCCTAACAGTTAAATAGTCCTCACTTTTATTTTTACATCTTTGATTCATTTTGAGTTGATTTTTTTATAGGGAGTGTGAGAGGGGTCCTCAATTAATATTTTGGATAATAATATCCCTTTATCCAAGAAGCATTTGTTGAATAGACTGTTCTGTCCAAGTAAATTGGGCTTGGTAATCTTCTCAAAAATCAATTAACTGTAGAGGTGAGGGTCTATTTCTGAACTACCTACTTGATTCCTTTGATTAATATATCTACCTTTATGCCAATACCATGCTGTCTTGACTGCTGTAGCATTGTAATAAGCTTAAAGCCAGAAAGTGTGATTCTCAGACTTCATTCTTAAGTTTGGTTGATTGACATTTCTATTTCTGTAAAGTTGGCTATTGGAATTTTTATTTTTATTATTGAATCTACATATCATTTTGGGAAGAATTGACATCTTCAAGATATTTAGTCTTCCAATCCTTGGACATGAACATAATTATATTTATTTAGGTCTTTGATTTCTTTGGACAGTGCTTTAGTTTATTGAATACAGATCTTTTACATCCCTGCTTATTTTAATTCCTACATAACTCATTCTTTTAGTTGCTATTGTAAATGGAATTTTAAAAATTTCCTCTTCATATTCTTCATCACTAGTATATAGAAACACTACTATTTTTTGCATGTTGGTCTTGCATTCCCCTCCTTTGGTGAACTCATTTATTATCACTAGTAGCTTTGTTATTAATATTGTTGAATTTTCTAACTATAGGATCAGGTCTTCTGCTAATAACGAAAGTTTTACGTCTTCTTTTCCAATTTGGATAATTTTTATTACTTTTCCTTGCCTAATTGCTTTAGATAGAATTTCTAGCAAAATTTGGAAAAACTGTGGTGACAGAGGACATCCTTTTTTTTACTTTTTTTTTTTTCAGGTATTGGGGCCAGGGATTGAACCCAGGACTTTGTATGTGGGAAGCCAGTGCTCAACCACTGAGCCACATCAACTCCCCTGAGTTGTTTTTTACATTTGTTTACTCATTGTTTTATTATTGTTTTGTTTTTAGGAGGCACTGGAACTAAACTCTGGACCTACTATGTGGGAAGCAAATTCTCAACTACTAGAACCATATCTGCTCCTCATCATCCTTTTCTTGATCCCAATCTTAGAGGGAAAGATTGAAATGTTTCCCCATTGAGTACAATGTTGGCTTTGGTTTTTTCATATAAAACTTTTATAATGTTGAGGAATTTTTATTCCTACCTTTTGATGAGCTTTCCTCAAGAAAGGATGCTGGATTAGATCAAATCCTATTTCTATGCTAATCGAGATTATCATGTGAAATTTCCCTTCAATTTGTTAATGTGATGTAACAGATTAATTGATTTTCATGTGTTGAACCACCCTTGCATACCCAGAATACATCCTACTTGATAGTGGTGTAAAATTCCCTTAAAATGCTGTTGGATTTAATCTGTATGTGTTTTGTTGAGAAGTTTTGCATCTACATTCATTAGAGAGAGGCTTGAAATTTTGTCTTCTTGTTGTATCTATATCTGGCTTTGTTATCAGGGAGATATGGGTTTCATAAAATGAATTAGGTAATTTTCCTTCATCTTCTATTTTTTGGAAATGTTTGAACAGAATTGGCGGTAATTCATTTTGAAATGATTGGTAGAATTCACCTGTGAAGCCATCTGTTCCTGGGCTTTCCTTTGTTTTGAGAATTTTGGTAAGTGATTCAATCTCTTTATTTATGATTTGTTTGTTGAGGTCTCAGATTTCTTCTGGAGTTAATAGAAGTTGTTCATGCATTTCTGATAATTTGTCCATTTCATATTGGCTGCCCAATTTGTTGGCATACAGTTTTTCATGATATCCATTTATGATATTTTTATTTCTTTGGGGTCAGTAATAATGTTCCCTCTCATTTCTGATTTATGTGCATCTTCATTCTTTTTTCATTTGTTCTTGTAACTGTGGGATTGTCCAATTTTCTGTCTTCTCAAAGTAGCAACTTTTGGCTTTCTTGATTTTCTATATTATGTTTTTGTTGTTGTTTTCAATTTCATTTATTTCTGCTCTATTCTTTGCTATTTCTTTCCTGCTGGTTGGTTTGGGGTTATTTTGCTGTTCATTATCTAGTTCCCCACAGTGTTCAGCTGGGGCTTTGATTTTAGCTCTTTCTTCCTTTTTAATATAAGCATTTAGGGCCAAGATTTCCTTCTAAGTACTTTCTTTGATGAATCTCATAAATTTTGATAAGTTGTTTTCTCTTTTTCTTTTGTCTTAAGATATTTACTAATTTCTCTTGCAATTTCTTCTTTGACTCACTGATTCTTTAAGAATGTGTTCTTTAGCACCCATATATTTGCCAATTTTTGCATTTACTACCTATTATTGATTTCTGGCTTCAATCTTTTACAATCTTAGGAGGAGCTTTGTATAATTTCATTCATTTTAAATTTATTCAGACCTGTTTTGTTACCCAACATGTGGTTTATCCTAGAGAAAGATTCATAAGCACTTGAGAAAAATGTATATCCTGATGCTTTGGAATGAAATATTCTGTATAAGTCTGTTAGGTCTAGCTCATTTATCACATTGTTTAAGTTCTCTTTTTCCATGTTGTTTCTCTGTCTTTTTGTTCTGTCTCTTGGCTTGAGTGGTATATTGAAATCTCCAACTCTATTCTAGAGATGACTATTGATCCCTTCAGTATGCCAGAATTTGCCTAATGTATTTTGGGGCACATTGTTTAGATGCATAAACATTTATGATTGCTATTTCTTTCTTTTGGATTTCCTCTTTTAATAATATATAATGGTATTCTGCATCACTTACAACATTTTTTAAAAATTTAAAGTCTATTTTCCCTGATTTTAGTATAGTGACCCCTGGTTTTTTATGGTTATTTTTTGGTTGAAAGATTTTTTCCAAATTTTTTTTCAGCCTATATTTATTCTTCTGTCTAAGGTGAGTCATTTGTAGACAGACTATGGATGGCTCATTTTCTATCCTTTCTGTCATATTGTGTCTTGTGATCGGGGAGTGCAAATCATTAACATTAAATGTCATTTCTGTAAAGGCAGTAATTATTTGACAATTTTATCTTTTGGCTTTCATATGTTGTATCTTACTATATGTTTGTCTGTCTTTTGACCATTTTGATTACCCTTTCTGAAAGTCTTCATTTCCATACCTGTGTCCAATCCTCTTTCTCTTGTCTTTAATTTTAAGGATACAGAACTCACTTAAGTAATTCTGATAGAGCCAATCTCTTGTTTACAGTCTCTCTTAGTTTCTATCTGTAAATATTTTAAACTCACCCTCATTTTTTATCACCCCAAGTGAAGCTTTGTACCAACTAGGCAAAATTTACCAGCACTCCTTTTCTGAAGCAGCTTGCATGAAGCTTATTCTTTCTGCCATTCCATGAGGATAAGGAGGGAGGGATTTGGCTTTCTTCTGGCTCCCCAAAATATTTCTCTTCCAGCCTGAGGTTGAAGTTCCCTGTTATCTGATGTTGCTGCCACAGAGCTGTGCAACCTTCCCTTCTCCCTGCATACCAGTTCTGTGTGCCCAGAATTTCAGATTCTTAAGTGAAGGCAATGAAGTTGAAATGTACATTGAGTCCATCCCATTCTGAGCCACATGTGACAGGTAAAGAAAGAAGAATCTTACCCTGGAGAAAATGGGTTATTACTCAGGGTAATTTTAAATTAATCATCTCTTTCAATATAAAGCATAGTAAACAATCACATATCTCCTTTGGAAAAATAATTCTGGCAAAACTGTGGTGAAGCTGGTGTGGAGATAGAGCATCACTTAGAATGTTACTGCTAACAGCTGGGTGAGAGACTATGACAGTGTTTGCCAAGATTTTGAGGGTGGGAATGGAGAGAGAAGGTGAAGAGTGAAGAGAGAGACATTTCAGAAGGCTGATCAAATGACTTGGTGACTGACTGATGTGGGCTGTCACCCTCGTTTTTGTTGGAAAGTTTTACTGGATACTGAATTCTTGGATGGCAATTTTTCTCTTTTATTATCTTCAGTATATCGCACCAATGTCATCTCATCTTCTTGGTTTCCAGGGATAAATCTGCAATATGCCTTATTAGATATCCCTTGTGTGTGATGGATCTCTTTTCTCTTACTGCTTTCAGAATTCTCTCTTTTCTTTGGTAATTGACATTCTGAATAGTATATGTCTGAGAGTAGGTCAATTCAGATTTATTCTATTTGGAGTTCAACACACTTCTTGAATACGTATATTTATATATTTCATAAGAATTTGGGAAATTTTGACTAATTTCTCAAATATTCTTTCTGCTACTTTTCCTTTCTACTCTCCTTCTGGAAATCCCATGACATGTAGCTTGGTATGCTTCATGGCATTATTCAATTCCCTGAGCCTCTGCTCATTTTTTCCCCATTTTTTCCCCTCTATCTATTCTTCTGTCTTTTCAATAACAGCTGTTTTGTCTTCTAAGTAACTAACTCTTTCTTCTGTGATTTCAAATCTGATGTTGTATGACTCTAATGTGTTTTTTTTAAAGATTTATTTTTATTTATTTATCCCACCCTTACTGTTTGTGCTGTCTGTGTGCATCTACTCTGCATTTTTGGTGTCTGCTTGTCTCCCTTTGTTGTGTCATCTTGCTGCACCAAGCTCACCATGCCACGCGGAGCAGCTTGACTTCAACAGAAGACTCCAGGAGTTGAACCCAGGGCCTCCAACATGGTAAACAGGAGTTCAAACTATTGAGCCACAGCCAATTCCCTCTAATCTATTTTTAATTGTATCCATTCTGTATTTCATTCCTATAAGCTATTTTATATTTCTATTCAATTTCAAATTCTTCTTTGTGCTCACCAAGTTTCTTCTTAATGTCCTTTATCTTGTAGCCATATTTTTCCTTCATATCCTTGAACTGATTTAGAAGATTTGTTGGAACATCACTCACTTGTTATTTTTTTTTAATCTTGTGCCTCACTTGGATTTGGAATTGTTCCTTAGAATGGGGCATACCTTCCTGTTTCTTAGTATGATTGTATGATTTGTAATTTTTTCAGATGTCTAGGCGTCTGATTGTTATGGTGAGTTCATTCTGATAGTCAGTTTCTCTCTGTCTAGGATTTTATTGTTGTTGCCAAGCTTTGTGCTATGTTTCTTCTTTCATTCTTGGTTCAACTTATTCTACATATTTAAATCACAACTATTTAATCCATCAAAGCAGGGAGTGGGACCCACTAATGGTGTTTGGACCAGTTTCCAACTCCATTGAGGTGGGAACAATAAAGGCAAGGTAGCACAAAGCCTCTTTTAGTATTTTCCTGGTGCGCACTTTTCTGCAAGCAGATGGCACTCATTCGCAAACCTCTTTGTTCAAACTCGAGTTGATTGTGTTCACTGAAATCATAATTGGGCAGGAGGTGCTGAAGTAATGACTTGGAAATTTATTTTTTCTGGGTGGGCTATTCAGAGCCATGTCTCACATGGCTGATCTGAAGCTACTCTTAGCTTTTGGTCACACCCTCCCTTTACCAGGAAGGAAAACATCTGCTCTCCCCTTGCACCATCAGCAACCAGTCCCAGTCAGTCAAGAAGGTGTTTGAGAATGCAGGGTATTTTTAACTCTCTGCTAGCTCCCAGGTAGAAAAAAATGGTGTGACTGATCCTGAAAAATCCTCCTGTGAAACACTGGATAATTTTAGCGGACTCCACAAATGCTGAATTGAAGAAAGAGAAAAATATCAGATCCAGTACCTTGAACCTGAAAGTGGACATGCATTGTTAATATAACTTGTAGTTTGTGGATGCATTTGGACTATTACAGTAACATAGAAAGAAACAAAGAAACAAAATAAGAAGAAAAAGTGTCAAAGAGAAAACTTAACACATGCACAGAACCACCAACTAAATAAAACTCTACAGAAGAGAGAAGCTAATAAACTGAAAAACCCAGCAAGATAAAATGATGACTAGAGGTCAACAAAAAATTACGAACCACACTGAGAAACAGGAAGACATGGACCACTCTAATGAACAAACTGAAAACCAGGAATATATGCAGAACATCGAACAACTAATCTAAGATACCCAAACAAATATCATGAACCAACTTAATGAAGTAAAGGAAGAGATTAAGGATATAAACAAGACACTGGAAGAACCTATTGAAAAAAAATTGTAAACATAAACAAAAAAATAACAGATATGATGGTGATCAATGGCACAACCCAAGAAATGAAAAAGATGCTGGATCCCCATAACAGCAGATTTGAACAGGCAGAAGAAATAATTAGTGATGTGGAAGACAATACATCTGAAATCAAACAAACAGTCGAACAGATAGACAAAAAATTAGAAAAAATCAAGCAGGGACTCAGGGATTTAACTGACAACACAAAATACACAAACATATGCATTATGGGCATCCCAGAGGGAGAAGAGAAGGGAAAGGGAACAGAAAGAGTGTTGAAGGAAATAATGGCTATAAACTTCCCAATCCTATTGAGAGAGATGGATGTGTAAATCCAGGAAGCAAAGCACACCCGAAACAGTATAAATCTCAACAGGCCAAATCCAAAACATATACTTGTCAAAATGTCCAATGCTCAAGACAAAGAGAAAATACTCAAGGCAGCAAGAGAAAAGAGAACCATCATATACAAGGGAAGCACAAAAAGATTAAGTGCTGATTTCTCATCTGAAACCATGGAGGAAAGAAGACAGTGGCATAACATAGTGAAAGTACTAAAAAAAAAAAAAAATTTCCAGCCACGAATTCTCTATCCAGCAAAACTGGCATTCAAAAATGATGGAGAGTTCAAAATATTCACAGATAAACAGAAATTAAGACAGTATGTCAATAAGAAACTGGCACTTCAAGAAATACAAAAGGAAGTTCTACAAGTTGAAAGGAAAAATCAAGGGAGAGAGAGTTGGAGGAGAGTTTAAAAACATCTAAAAAGACAAAAACAGAAACAAAACAACATATGACATACATTAATCCAAAGAAAATACAGCTGAAGTAAGAAATTCATTGCAAGTAATAACACTGAATGTTAATGGATTAAATTCACCGCTCAAGAGACACAGATTAGCAGAATGGATAAAGAAACATCATCCATCTATACGCTGTCTACAAGAAACCCACCTTTGACCCAGGGATTCAAGGAGGTTGAAAGTAAATGTCTGGAAAACAATTTTACAAGCTAACAATAGCCAAAAAAGGGCAGGAGTAGCTATTCTAATATTAGACAAATAGACTTTAAATGCAAAACTATTGTAAAATGCAAAACTATTGTAAAAGACAAACATGGACACTATATATTAGTAAAAGGGGCAATCTCTCAAGAAGAGAGAACAATCATAAACATTTACGCACCTAATGGGGGTGCCTCAAAATATGTGAGGCAAACTCTGGAAAAGCTAAGTGGAGAAATAAATGCCTCTACAATTATAGCAGTGGAATTTAATACACCATTATCATCATTAGACACAACATCTAGACAGAGAATCAACAAAGAAACAAACACTCTCAACAATACTTTGGAGGACCTGGACTTAATACACATATACAGAACACGCCACCCAAATACAGTAGGATTTACATTCTTCTCGAGTGCACATGGCTCATACTCCAAGATAGACCACATGCTAGGCCATAGAAAAACTCTCAATGAATTCACAAAGATTGAGATTATACAAAGTAATTGCTCTGATCACAATGGAAAGAAATTGGAAATCACTAAGGGCCAGAGAACAGGTTAGGCACAAGGATATGGAAGTGAAAAAACACACTCTTAGACAAACAGTGGGTCAAGGAGGAAATCTCAAAAGAAATCAGTAAGTAACTTGAAACTAATGAAAGTGACAACAAAACATATCAAAACCTATGGGATGCAGCCATAGCTGTCCTGAGAGGGAAATTCATAGCCACAAATACATATATTAAAAAAGAAGAATGAGCTAAAATTGAAGACCTAACTGCACACTTGGAGGAATTGGAAAAACAACAACAAACTAAACCTAAAGGAAGTAGAAAGAAGGAAATAACAAAGATTAGAGCAGAACTAAATGAAATATAGAATAAGAAAGCACTAGAAAAAATAAAGAAAACCAAATATCAATAAAATTGACAAACCCTTAGCCAGACTAACAAAGAAAAAGAGAGAACAGTTGGAAATACACAAAATAAGGAATGAGCAAGGGGATATCACTACTGACCCCACAGAAATAAAGAGTATCATAAGAGGATACTTTGAAAAATTATATGCCAACAAGAATGATAATTTAGAGAAAATGGACAAGTTTCTAGAAATGCACAAACAGCCTACATTGATGAAAGAAGAAATTGATGAACTCAACAGTGCAATTACAGGTAAAGAGATAGACTCAGTCATTAAAAACCTCCCAACTACGAAGAGTCCAGTTCAGATGGCTTCACAGCTGAATCCTACCAAACATTCCAGAAAGAGCTAGCACCAATTCTACTTAAACTCTTCCAAAAAATAGAAGTAGAAGGAATATTGCAAACCCAAACAAAGATACCACTAGAAAGGAAAATTAAAGACCAATTTCTCTAATGAACTTAGATGCTAATATCCTCAACAAAATACTTACTAATTGCATTCAGCAACATATTAAAAGGATTATACACCATAACCAAGTGGGTTTCATCCCGGGTAATCAAGGATGATTCAATATAAGAAAATCAATCAATGTTATACACCACATAAACAAACTGAAAGAAGAAAATCATATGATCATCTCTATAGATGCAGAAAAAGCATTCGACAAAATACAGCACTCTTTTCTGATAAAAACACTGCAAAAGATAGGAAAAGAGGGAAACTTTCTGAATATGATAAAGAGTATATACAAAAAACCCAAAGCTAACATCATCTTCAATGGTGATATCCTAAAAGCCTTCCCTCTGAGATCAGGAACAAGACAAGGATGCCCACTATCACCACTCCTATTTAACATTGTGTCAGAAGTACTTGCTCGAGCACTGAGGCAAGAAAAGGATATAAAAGGTGTCTGGATTGGAAAAGAAGAAGTAAAAATTTCATTATTTGCAGACGACATGATCCTATGCATAGAAAGCCCAGGGAAATCTACAACAAAGCTGCTAGAACTTATAAATGAGTTCAGTAATGTCACAGGCTATAAGATAAATGCACAAAAATCAGTAACATTTCTGTACACCAATAACGAGCAATCGGAGGAGGAAATCAAGAAAAAAATGCCATTTTCAATAGTAACTAAAAGAATGAAATACATAGGAATAAATTTAACTAAAGATGTAAAGGACTTATATACAGAAAACTGCACAACACTGTTAAAGGAAATCAAAGAAGACTTAAATGTATAGGAAAATATTCCCTGTTCATGGATAGGAAGACTAAACATCATCAAGATGTCTATCCTACCCAAACTAATCTACAGATTTAATGCAATCCCAATATAAATCAACACTATATTTTTTTAAGGAACTGGAAAAACTAACCACAAAATATATTTGGAAAGGTAAGAGGCCCCAAATTGCCAAAGACATATTGAAAAAGAAAAATGAAGTTGAAGGTATCACATTACCGGACTTTAAAACATATTACAAAGCTACAGTGATCAAAACTGCATGGTATTGGCACAAGGATAGACCTACTGACCAATGGAATCGAATTGAGACTTCTGATATAGATCCTCACATATAGAGTCATCTGATATCTAACAAGGCCATTTAGCCCACTCAGTTGGGAAAGAATGGCCTCTTTAACAAGTGGTGCTTGGAGAACTGGATATCCATTTCCAAAAGAATGAGAGAAGATAACCATCTCACCCCTTATACAAAAATCAACTGATTTTTGGACAAACAACCCATTTAAAAAATCGGCAAGTGACCTGAAAAGACTTCTCCAAGGAAGAAATACAAATGGCTAAAAAACACATGAAAAAATGCTCGAAATTGCTTGCTATCAGGGAAATGCAAATCAAAACTATAATGAGATACCATCTTACACCCATCAGAATGGCAGCTATTAAAAAAACAGCAGACTCTAAGTGTTGGAGAGGATGTAGAGCAATCCCACTGCTGGTGGGATTGTCGAGTGGTCCAGCCACTGTGGAGGACAGTTTGGCAGTTCCTCAGAAAACTAACAATAGATCTTCTGTATGATCCAGCAATTCCACTGCTGGGTATATACCCAGAAGAACTGAAAGCAAATACACGAACAGATGTATGCACACCAGTGTTCATAGCAGCATCGTTCACCTTTGCCAAAAGTTGGAATCAACCCCGGTGCCCATCAACAGATGAATGAATAAGCAAAATGTGGTACATACATACAATGGAATATTACTCAGCTGTAAGAAAGAATAAAGTGCTAACACATGGAATAACGTTGGTGAATCTTGAAAAGCTTATGTTGAGTGAAGCAAGCCAGGCACTGAAGGATGAACAGCATATGACCTCACTGATTTGAACTGAGGAAAGTGAGCAGTCTCTGAGAACCATTGTCTGGAAGATAGGTTAACAAGGGAGAGAAAGAGAAGAGTAGGCTGTAAGCCATCACCCATATGGACATAATCTATGGTAAAGGGATATAGTATAGTTGCATATTGAAGGATAGGACAGATGGGTAGTGATATTACTGGGTTTGGTGGTGCAGGGTTGACAGGTAGGTAGATTAGGAAGGGCAGGATGGAATACCCAGAATACCCCGGACATGTAACTATGAATCTTGCCATTCCATGAGGGGAGTGTCATATGCCCCAGGGAGATGGGGAAGAAGGAACAGTTAAGATCAAATGGGGTATTTAGTGGTCAGGGGAAATGTTTTTCATTACCTTACAGTAATGGACACAGGACATGGTAAATATCATCAAAAATTATTAAACTGTACAGTCTAAATTGTAAACTATATTGTAAACCATCGATATTGTATAGTTGCTATATTTTACTATCTGTATAACAGTTATAACAATGCTAACATCCATTTTAAAAAAAGGTTTTAATATGGGGTGCAGAACGGGGAGAGAGTTTTGGTATGTGGGAGTCTCTAGTATTCCGTGTGTGACTTTGCTGTGACCTAAAGCTTCCTTGAAAATTAAATCAAAATTTGGGAGACACTGGGGAATGAGAGGGGGAAGGTGTCACAGTACACTGGACATCCAAAAATACAGTGATAAAAGGAAAAAGTATAATTATTTTTAGAAAGGATTTTTTTTTGTTTTTTTCCCATTTTTTTGAATGTCCCAATCTGCTAATTATATTTATTTTTATTTTAGTTTCTTTTTTTTTCTTCTGAGTTTCCTTGTACTTGTCTCTTGCATTTAAGCTTATCATTATTATTTCTTTTTCTTATTAATTGTATTTCATTATTATATGGGCTTCATGTTCAAGGAAAGTTTAGATCACAGAAGGGTTACAATGGGGGCTACAGAGGATCATTGGTGGGGGGAGTCTGGGATGGGGAATTCATGGGAGTAAGTTCATCTGAATATACATGAAGGATATATAAATTGTTCAAATGATCAAGGGATGGGACATGGTCACGGTGGGTAGACAATCACTCAATAAATGAGGAAAACTGAATTCCCCACATGGAGAGCTCTGCCACATTCTCCAAGGGAGCAGCAACAGTCCCCTGAGTGCAGAGGCAGTGTCTGGCAAAAGAGGATGATCCACTGATGGGTTCTTGTTATTGAGGACTAGACTTATGAGTTTTTGCTCTTGTAATTGAAACTTAGCCTACTGTTATGGGGTGCCTGCGGGTTGCCACCTGAAAGCCTCCTTGTTGCTCAAATGTGGACTCTCTCTAAGCCAAACTCAGTATATGAATGCATTACCTTCCCCCCAACATGGGACATGACTCCCGGGGATGAGCCTCCCTGACAATGAGGGATTAATACCAAGTGCCAACTGGCAACACGATTGCAAAAAGACCTTGAATAAACAGGGGAAAAGGTAAAGAGAAATGAGTTCATGTGGCTAAGAGACTTCAGAGAGTGTCGGGAGGTCATCCAGAGGTAATGCTTATGCACACCACAGTAGGATCTCATAGAACACCAAAGTGGATATGACCCCACACAGAGGAGCTCCTGAGGGCTCTGGAGACACCCAGGTCCTATATAAGTGGGGATAGTCGCAGAGATTGAGGCCTTATTAGTGGGCTCTTCTTTGAAATCTGTGCTCCTGAGAGTGACAGAGTTGGACTCAAATAAGTCCTCCCTGCACATGGTCCATCAGTCCCTTCTATTCAAACCTATATGTGATACTGGAGTTTTTAGGTGTACTTCCAGAGACTGGAGACTCTGGCCTACTTATGTGGCAGCTGTGCCTGGAATCTCGGTGGAGCTGCAACTCCTACCCTACAGCTCAATGGACTCATCCAAGTCACCTGGCAAGGAGACAATGATGGGCAACGGCCATCCCAGGGAATAGAGAGGGCCTGCAGCTGCAGGCAGGATAATCCCATTCACTGTATCCATGGGATATAAGCCCTCTCTCACATGGAGTTGGAGTGGACATCACCATCCCACTCCCCTCAGGACTGGGGGAGAAGCTATGGACTAGAGTGGACTTGGTGGTGTTCTGTTGTAGACATTTTGTGATTCAAGCAATGGAAGAAATTGTAACAGTGAGGTGGAGCCGGTGGCCACTGGACGTTTTCGGCGCAGGGAGGTGAGGAGCAGTTGAACTACAGGGGCTTTTTCGGGACTTGGGGATTGTCCTGAGTGGCATTGAGGTGACGGATGTAGGCCATTTTCCATCAGCATATACCATGCAGAACTGTGTGGGAGAGAGTGTGGTCTATGATGTGAACTATGGTCTATGCTTGGTGGCAAGGCTCCAGGATGTGTATATCCATTGTGGGTGATGTGCCACACTGATGAAGGATGTTGGTGTGGGATGTTGTGGAAGGTGTGGGAGGTGGGAAACATGGGAATCCCTGTAATTTCTGAGTAATATTTAGGTAATCTAAGCACCTTTAAAAAAAATATATATATATATATATAAAATAACATTTATGTAAACAAATGCACATATATGCATATGTATTTATATATCATTTTACAAATATTGGTATGTATTGTGAAAATTTTGATTTTTACCCTCAACAACAAAAAAAAATGGTGTGACTGTGCCAAGCCAGGACAAATGAAAAGCAGCAGACCAAATTTGCTCACCAAAACTGGATCAGCAGTGGGCTGTGTTCCTGCCTCTCCCTGTTTTTAGGTGAAGTGGACCCATGAATCTCTCTCAGTCCATAGCCACATATTAAACCAATGACTTGATTCCATAAAACTGTCTGCCCTAGAAGTACAGGTTGGACACTAGCACAATCAATGGCCTGAGTTATTCACAAATCCTCATTTCAGGGTTTCCTTCGGTTGTCCTCACTCTTTTCTGTTCTTTTCTTTTCTGCCCAGTATTCCCCTTATCTCCATAGTTCAAAAAATTTGTTCTAGACACTTTCTCCCTGTCCTTTATCTATTTTTCTGGGAATGAATTGAATCTTGTAACTCTAATCCTCCATCTTCCAGTAAGACCACCACTAGGTTTTTTTAAATTATTATTAAGATATTAGATTACATAAATATTACCTAAAAATTATAAGGAATTCCCACTGCCCCGCTCCCGACACCTCCAACATTTTCCCATATTTTTAACATCCATTCAAAGCAATTGACGAACACATTTTGGATCATTGCCCCAAGCACAGATGATAGTTTACATTGCTGTTTACACTCTCTCCCACACAATTCTGTATTTTATGTCTAGATATATAATGGCGTGTATCTGTCATTGCAATGACATTAAGGACAATTCCTAAGTCACAAAAAAATACCATCAGGTTTGAAAATAGAATTGATGCAAAAATTCAATGGTATTTTCCTGAAGAAAACTCAGGGTGTTTTCTGTTATTGTGTTCCATGGAAATATTGAAGAAAGAAGAATTTCCCTTTGAAGATACTTTTACATTAAATGAGCATACTTGTTTTTACAAGTATCACAATTTTTAACATAAGGATTTATCTTCATCTGCTAGGTTATCTGTTTTCAGATCCGATTATTTCAATCCAAGTCTTATTTCATAGCTTCATGGCAAATGGAAACATGAAACTGAATTTTCCAGAGTAGAGTTCATGTTTATCATCTCTCAATGATAGTAATTTAGGCACAATTTGGAAGATTGGAAGGGAAGAAAATGAGTTATTCTCTGAATCGGGTAAATATGTGGAAATTATCAGAACCATAATTTCTGATATTTACTGGTATTGATGTTCTTGATTTATTATTATTATCAAATCATTTCACATCTTCAGTTATGCTCTAGAGGAGGCAAATGTGTGGACATATGTGATGTTCAAGTTCACGTCCACATGATTTTCTAGGAAATAAATTATTTTGGCACTATTGATTGAGATAGAGGGTGCTTCTCTAAATTCTGCGATTTTCTGGATCTTCAAGGTGAGATCCAAAAACCAACACATATAGACTTCATTATCACAGACCTTCTAAAGTTCTCATAAATATCTAATCCTTGTAGGAAAATCCTTTAGAGCGGAATACATTTAATGATTTCTCTTTTCGCAAATAAAGCTTACATACAGAGTATATGCTAACAGCCATCTTGAGGAAACAGAACCTCAAAAAGACAGGAATCTTGAATTGATTTCCTAATCTCCATAGATAAAAATACAATGATTAAATAATTGCTCATGGAAAACTGAACAATGTGTGCAGCATACGGAGGCTAAAATGTTTCTTGAATTATCACTTGAAATTGGCTAAGGACAATTTCAAGAGTTGAAAGCAAGCATTTGGAGGGACAAGTGACATGTACAGACTACATTACATGATAAATACAGAGTCCATTAATTATAAATTAGAGTAGATTTATGTGAATGCACTAAACAGAATACAGAAAAAAAAGTAAACTCAGTACTTTAAATTCCTAAGTCAAAGCACTCAGATAACCAAGGGGCTTTAGTGATGGAGAAACAAAGTATAATTTTTTCTTGCAGCATTGATTTCTGGATAAAATAGAATATCTGGTCCCAAAGATAACCTTAATAATAAAAAAAGCTGAATTTGCTGTCTCACCAAAACTCATTTATAACATTTAGGTCACTTATTGGAAAGAGGAGTCAAAAGTAATAATGGAGATCAATTAAAAAATATGAGTACTTAGATCCCCCAAGTACCACTTAGATTCTCTTGCTTGCAGAAGTCCTGTTCCAGTAAGATGTATTTGGTTTCCCCTTACCTCTTTATCTTATAAAGAACACAAAACAGACAAATTCCATGCAGGAGAATTCCCATTCTTCACAGGATCCAATTCCTATTTTAGGCACTTGCAGAACTTTGCCAAGGTTAAAAATTCGAATGATCTTTTTTATTATTAGATAAGTTGTAGATTTACAGAAAATTCATGCCTAAAATACAGTTCTGATATTCCACCCTATTATGAACAGATTGCCTTTGTGTGGTACATTAGATACAATTCAAGAAATAACCTTTGCATAAACATAGTATTAAATATAGTTGATCATATAAAATAGTTAACTCTTTGTGTTTACAGTTCTATGATTCTTTGTTTAATTTTTTTATTCTAAAAATATATATTCAACCTAAAACTTTCCCTTTTAACAATACTCAAACATATAATCTATTGCTGTTAATTATGTTCACAATACAGATGGTATTGAATGAAAGGGAGAGTGAATAATCTTGTGGAAGATACATAAAACACTGCCAAAACTTTACATACTGCAAATTCTCCTGCTAGCTTATCCCAAATTGTCCTGAGATAATTTGCAATGGTTATTGTGCCTTAGGCAAAGGAAATATCCAGAGTTTTTGAGAAATACTGTACACAGTTTTTGAACAAATGTTAAATTCTGAGAATCTGTAATGTGTCTGTAGTCCACCAATTGTACTGAGACATATGGAAGGAAATTTATAAATACAGATTTGACAGGGGTATAATACAATAGGCGTAGTGGGTTCATGACTCCATACAGTAATTGTATCCCCAGTTTTTGAGTGCAGGTTTGGAAAAGTCATTATTATCAGTATTTACATACTGGTTTCAGACCCCTGAATGAGAGTTATCATTGTAGAAGGATCAGTTGAAGCCATCAATACTGACTCTTCTTTCCAAAATAGTAAACCAAAATTGATATTATATACTGGAGAAAATTTAATGCACTATGTTCCAAATATTCTTCCCTCCTTCTCCCCTCAGGACATCTGGTAACCACTCTCTCTATATCAATGTTACAAATTATTTCATTACTAGACTAATAATAAGTCTACATTGGTCCACAGTTGCATTCTCTAATCACGTTGGGGTTAGTGATGACCACTCTGCTTCGGATTGAAGGGGGGTCTTAGATATTATGGGTCAGATGAAAGTAGCTGTTTTGCTTGCAGTTTTAGATAATTTTTGAGTTTTGAAATGGGGTAGTCCATCATCATCATTTTATTAGTTATACTGGGCAAGTCCAATAGATTGGAGAATAGGTGTTTGCTGCAACTCTGATGAGATTCATGGCACAAACAGCATATGAATGGACTGAATATTTTAGTCCCTGGATTATATACTTAATTAGTATCATCTTAATTAGGGTTCAAATGAAATGGGTAAAAGAATCATGTGAAGGGAAATTATAAATGACTCTAACTCTGTTACATTGGGAAAATAGATTATCATATATTCCAAGGTAAGGTTCACTGATGGAGAATTTGTGGGGATGCATGCATTTCCTATAAGTTCCAGATTCCTCTAGAGTCCTCAGGAACACCTCTGCTTGAGGCATTGTGTACTGTGGCAGACAGTGAGATCCTCCTGACATATGCATAAGTGTAACCTCTGGAATGACCTCACAACTCACATTGAAATCTCTTAGCTGTAAAAACTAATTTAATTTAATGTTTCCCCCTTTTGGTCGAGGTCTTTTAACAAGTACATTGCTAGTTGGTGCTTGGTTATAATCCCTTAGTTCCAGGGAGGCTCATCCTGGAGAGCCATCCAGGGGGAAGGTAGTGAGTATATTTGATGAGATTTGCCTAGAGGGAAGCCACATTTGAGTAACAAGGTTTTCATGAAGTAACTCTTAGGCAGTAGATATTATTAGGCTAAGTTTCAATGTTACAAGGCTAAGCTTCAAAAATTAATCATTAATATTGACAATGTGGCATATTGGTCTGTTTTCTTTTATTAGACACTGCCAATATACTCTAGAGATTCTTACCACTCTATTAAAGAAAATAGTAGGACTCTTCAGGATGGGAATTTATTATTTGTTATTTATTATGAGATAACATCCTACAACTATATGAATACATTCATATTCCATAGAGGAATGCCCCAGGTGCATTCTTCCCCATACATTCCCCCAGCACTAACACCCTGCAAAATTGACCCTTCCTTACCATAGTTGCCAAAAGAATATTCCGACCATTTTATTCTCAACCAGAGTCCATTACTTTCCCAGAGTTCATCTCTTCCTTCCTCCAGCCATCCCCTCAGCTTGATGGATAACCGAACCCACTGCCTCAACCCTGCTCACACTCATACTACAGTATCACACCCCACTTAAACCTTTGCACCACAATAACCCCCATGCCCTGCCTAACCATCTCTATCCACCTTATTATTAGATTTGCCGAGATTGATCATTGATTCATCACTCTCTACCCCTGTCTATCTCCTTGTAACTTATCTTCCAGATTCTATCTCTTTGAGTCTGATCAATATACTTAGTTCATATTATTATGGTCATGTATTATTTGTTCTTCAATGACTGACTTAGTCCACTCAACATATGGTATCTGAGATTCATGCATGTTGTCACATACATCAGTACTTCATTCCTTTTTATGGCTGAATAATATTCCATCATATATTTTGCTTGTCCATCTGTACTTTAATGGACACTCAGGTTGCTTCCAATTTTTTATAATTATGAATAATGCCACAATATAAAAATGGTGTACATATATCTGTTCATTTCTCTACCTGCAGTGCTTCTGGGTTTATTTCTATCAGTGGAACTGCAAGCTTATGTGGCAAATCTATTGTTAGCTTCCTGAGAACCACCATACTACACTCCATATTGTCTGCACCATTCTACATTCTAACAGCACTAAATACATGTTCCTATTCTTCCACATCATCTCCAAAATTTGCACTTTTCTGTTTTTTAATAGCAGACTGTCTAATATATGAAAGATGATCTCTCATTCTGTTTTGATTTGCATTTCCCTAATAGCTATTGATCTTGAAATTCCTTTCATGTGATTTATATATTTGTATTTCCTCTTAGGAAAAGTTTCTGTTAACTCTCTTTCCCATTTTTTAAAATGGGTTCTGTTAGTCTTATTTTCAAAATGTAAGATTTCTTCATATATGCAGAATATTAGGTCTTTATCATATAGGTGGATCCCAAATATTTTATCCTTTTGAATAGACTACATTTTCACTTCCTTGACAAACTCTTTTGAAGCTCAGAAAGTTTTTTTTTTAATGTTTGTGCTCTTTATTATTAGACAAAAGTGGAAGAGCCTATTAGTAGTAGGAAATCCAGTTGAGAGAGTGCTATAACAGTCAGAGGGAAAATAAATGTTTAGATGGAAGAGTGAGCAACAGTGCAGAAGGCTGCTGAGAAATCAAGCAGATTAGGACTGGAAGACTGGGTACCTTGAGAAGAATTGTTGGGGTGGGTTGGCAGGGCTGGAATCTTGAATGCAGCTGAGTGAGAAATGTGTAGGTTGGGAAGAAATGGAGAAAGTGAATGTAAGCAATTCTTACAAGAATATTGTATGTGAAGAGTATAAGTGAAACAGAAATACTTGAAGGATAGATCTGGGCAGAGTTTCCCCTCCTTTTTAACCTTCTCAGGCCCAGCAGGATTAGATATCCTTATTTGTAAACACAATCCATCCCATGCATATTTCTGCAAGGAAACCTTCCACTGAATCTATATTATCAGATTGCCCATAACTCTCATCTATAAATATCCTGAAGATAGTGGGTATGTATATATATTGATATTTCCCATACTTAGCAATATTCAGGAAATTATTTGGTGACAGATTAATTATTACTATAAATTAATGAATGAATAAGTGAATAACTGAGTAATCAGGTTTTCTCTTCAAACAATTTTCAAAGCAAAACTTGATATTAGTCACAAATCTCTACTTGTTATTGCTTCAGGACCATATTTTCAATGTTTTTGAGCTTCAGTTCTCCCTAGTATCAAACTTCGAATGGTCCTGAATTTTAAAGAACAAAAGTTCCAGTGAGGTATTAACTTGACTTAAAGAAAATTATCTGTGATACAGATTCACATAGAGAAATTTCCTCATAGTACATATGCTTTGAATTTTTTCTCATTAATATTGGTCAAATATAAAAGGATGATCTTTTATGTTTTGTTTTCCTTACATGTGTAAAATTAAATGGCATAAATCTGAAGGTAAAAAAAAAATCCAAAGTGTCTATCTATGAGTTCTGGTAGTAAGAAATGGTTTCATATACTTTACATCCAAAGCACAAGCAACAAGACAAAAAAAGAGATAAATGAGACCTCCTCAAAATGAAAATTTTGTGCTTCAAAAGAGTTTATCAAACAGGGAAAAGATAATCTATTCAATGGTAGAAAATATTTGGGTACAACCTGTCTGATAAGGGCCTAATATCCAGCATATATTAAGGAAGCTTAAATCTCAAAAATAAGAAGACATCTCTTTTAAAAAATGGGCAAGAGATTTGAATAGAAATTTTTCCAAAGAGGAAATTACAAATGGCTAAAAAGCACATAAAAGCTATTCAACATTGCTAACTATTAAGGAAATGCAAATCAAAACTTCAGTAACATATCATCTTACACTTTTTGACTGGCTTCTATTTTAAAAAAAAAAAACAGAAAACTACAAGTGTTGGAGAGGATGTGGAGAAATAGGGACACTCATCCATTGCTGGTGCAGTCACTGTGCAGTTACTGTGTAGGACGATTTAGCAGTTCCTCAGGAAACTTAGTATAAAATTGTCGTTGATTTTGGCAATCCCAGTACTAGGAATACACCCAGTAAAAATTGAAAACAGGGATACAAAGAGATATATGCACACTGATGTTCATCACGGCATTGTTCACAATTGTTATAATTTGGAAACAACCCAAGTGTCCATGAACAGATGAATGGATAAACAAAATGTGGAATATACGTATGATGGAATATTATTCAGCTGTAAGAAGGAATGAAGTATTGACACTTGTGATAACCTGGATGAATCTCAAAGATTTTATTTTGAGTGAAATAAACCAGTCCCTAAAGGAGAAATATTGCATGATCTTACTCATATGAACTAAAGATTTTGATCAGATTCACAAATGTAAAGTTTGGAAGATAGGTTACTGGGAGATAGTAAGAGAGTAGAAAGCGGTGAGCTGATGCTCAATCTGGGCAAAGTCAATGATAAGGTAGATAGGGGAGGTTTGACAGTGGACAGGAGAGATGGTTGTGCATTCGTGTGAGTGGGGTTGACAGTGCTTGAGTATGAGTGTGAGCAGGGTTTGTGGAGTGGATTGGGCTATCCATAGAGCTGGGAGGGAAGGCTGGAGGAAGAAACAGGTGAAATCAGGGGATTCTATCGACTGTGAATGAGAATAAAATTGTGGGAGTGATCTTTTGGCAACAATAGCAGTGACGGATCATTGCTGTAGGATATCAATTGTAGGGGTATGTTTGGGTAAGTTTGAACCTGGGGAATGCCTCAGTTTGGTGAAGTTTGAACCTGGGGAATGCTTCTATGGAAAATGAATGTGATCATGTAGTCATAGGGTGTTATCTGTGTGGGAGACCAACACAATAAAAAAACAAAATATTAAATTCCCATTCTGGAGAGTCCTGTTATGTTCTCTAATAGAGTGGCAAGGATCTATAGTGTATATAGGCAGTGCCTAATAAAAGAAAACAGAGCAATACACCAGGCCCTTGATAATAATGCTTGAACTTATGATCCTTAATCCTGTAAAATTGAAACTTAACCTAATAATATCTATTTCCTAAGAGTTACCTTCTAAAAACCTCCTTTTTACTGAAATCTAAACTCTCTCCAAACGAAACTAAGAAAATAAACTCACTACCTTCCCTCAGCATGGGGCGTGACTACAAGGGATGATCCTCCTTGTCACCAAGGGATTAATTCCAAGATCCAAGCAATGAAAAAGACCTTGAACAATAGGGGGAAACATTAAATACAAAAGAGGTTTTACGGCTAAGAGATTTCAAAGTAAGTTGAGGAATCATTTCAGAGGTTATACTTATGCACATCTCAGGTAGATCTCACTAACTGCCACAGTAAACAAAGCCTCAAAGAAAAGTGCTCCCAAGGGCTATAGAGACATCTAAAGACTATTGGCAGGACAGACAACCCCAGGAAAAGCAATGCTTCAATATTTGTTCCTCAATTGTAGCAAATATACCACACTAATAGAAAAATTTTATTAGTAGGGGAAAATACAAGTGGGGGAGGGGTAGAGTATATTGGAATCCTCTCTGTTTTATATGTAATTTTTCTGTAATCTAAAACTTCTTTAAAAATAAACTGAAAAGACAGAAATTAAAAAGTAAAAAAAAAAATTTCCAGTCTCTTTCCTACCCTACTATTTGGGTCCAGCCTTCCATATATGTGTACCTGTTTGGAGTACACATATACCTGTTCTTAATAGTCATTGGCTGGTAAGCCAGAGCTAGGTAGTGTGTGGGGTAGGGGCAGAGTTCAACCCAAATTTCTGACCAGCTGGTTGGGCTGGTCCTATGGGCAGTGTGAGTGTGGATTTACCAGCAGGGTCAATATTGATATTTTCCACCTGAAAAATTTGTCCTCTTTATTTATGTAATTGTTTACTTTTTGAGACTTTAGTAGAACATGTTCACACTGGGATGTGGATATTTTGAAACATTTTTTTCCAAATTTTAGCAAAGCAGTGAAGGAGATGACTCTATCTCTGAGTCCACCTCACTTATGTGCAATGGTTTTTCAAAAGCAGTTACAACAATAATACTTATCATAACTAAAGATAATATTTATTGAGTGTTTGTTGTTTGCATTGTGACATGGTAAATAGTTTGAAAGTGTTAACTAGTTTAATTTTCCAAAAACATCCTTGGTGGTAGGTGCTATCAGCAGCCACAATAGAAAGTTAGGTATAAATTGCTGAGAAATGAATGGAAACATAATTCCTGTTTCTCCTAATCAGACAAAGCAAGCCATCCCCATTGCAAGCCGTCTTCCTACTGCCCCTCACAAATGACTACACTTTAACTCTTTTACCCAACATATGGGTCCCTAAGGAGATACCCACATTTGTACAAGACAGAGTTTTGGGTTATAATTTTTGTATGAAATGTTTGCATTTTTAATTCTTAATGATGCTTTAGATTACATAAAAGTTACATCAAACATTTAGGGAATTCCCCTATGCCTCATCCCCTTCACCTCTCACAATTTCCCCCATTAACATCATTCATTAGTTTGGTACAATTGTTACTATTGATGAACACATATTAAAGAACTGCTATTAACCATGGAATATAGTTTACATTATACTTTACACACTGCACCACATGATTTTGTAGGTTTTGACAAAATGTATAATGGCCTGTATCCATCATTGCAATGTCATGTGGGGCCATTCCAATGTCCTGAGACTATCCCCATGTTACACTTATTCTTCCTTCTCCCTCCCCTCAGAAACCCTGGTGGCCACTGCCTTTATATCAGTGATACAAGTTCTTCCATTGCTAGAATAATAATCAGTCTATAATATAATAATAAATCTACTTTAATCCATTGTTCATTCCCCGAATTTGAAGGTTTGGGGATGATGAAGCCCACTCTGTTTCTAACTGATACAGGGCTTAGATCCCATGGGTCAGAGGGATAGAACTGTTTTGCTTGCTGTGGCAGACATTCTGTCTTCCTGGTGATGGGTACTGTCCATCATCATTTCCTTGTTAGTTGTCTTGGGTGAGTCCAATGAACTGGAGAGGAGGTGTTGCAACTCTCCTGGGATTCAGGGCTCAACTAGCACATGAAGATACCAAAGATTTAGGTCTTTGGGACAAATACTTAACAATTATAATGTTAATTATAAGTTCAAATAAAAGGGGCAGAAGAGCCATGAGTAGGGAAACTATAAATGAGTCTAACCTTGTTACACTGAGGAGCATAAATTCCATAGTAAGGCCCACTGACATGGTACCAAATTCCTGAGCTAGTCTGCCCTGCTTATCATGTCTAGATGTCTCTCAGCCTTCACAAGCCCTGCTCTTTTAGGCGCTATTTACTGTGGCAGTCAATGAGATCCTGTGGAGATGTGCATAAGCTTAACCTCTTGAATGATTTCCTAAGTCACTTTGAAATCTCTTAGTCATAAAAACTCATTTGTATTTAATAACGCCCCCTTCTGGTCAAAGTCTTTTTCCAAATGCATCACTAGTTGGCACTTGGAAATAATCACTCAGTGCCAGGTTGGCTCATTCCTAGAAGTCATGTTCCACTACCAGGAGGAAAGTACTGTATTTATATGCTGAGTTTGTCCTATAGAGAAGCCACATTTGAACAACAAGGAGACTTTCAGGAGGTAGCTCTTAGACAACATATAATACCAGGCTAAATTTCAGTTTCAAAAGAAGAGGTTCATAAATACAATCATCAATATCAATGGCCTGAAATTTACTGTAAATGCTAGCACGCAGGCTGTGTTCTTCATTTTAATGAGCATAGGCAGAGCAGATTTAGAACAATTCATAAATGTCCTAGGATTTTTGGATTGGCAAAGGAGCATTGACTTCAACTTAAAGTCACAAGGTGTATTAACACCTAAAAAGAGATCCTGTCTATTCAAATATTTTTGAAATAGGTATTGACTTCTCTCTAGCTGTGAAAGGCCTAAATGACCTCTTCTTCCAATACAAGGCTGTTTCATCTACATTGAAAATCTGTTGTTTATTGTAGTGACCTTCATCAATTATCTTAGCTAGATCTTCTGAATAACTTGCTACAGCTTTTACTTTAGCTTTTGCTACTTTTCCTTGCACTTTTATGTTATGGGGATGGCTTCTTCCTTTAAACCTCCTGAAACAACCACTGATAGTTTCAAATTTTTCTTCTCTAGTTTCTTCACCTCTCTCAGAATTGATGACCTGAAGAGAGTTATAGCTTTGCTCTGGATTAGACTTCAGTGTAAGGGAATTCTACGGCTGGTTTGATCATCTATCTAGACAACTAAAACTTTCTTCATATGAGAAGTAATCTGTTTTACTTTCTTATCATTCTTGTGTTCACTATAGTAGCACTTTTAATTTCCTTCAACAACTTTTCCTTTGCACTCATAACATGGCAATAGGCCTACATCTCATCCTATCTTGACTTTCTACATGTCTTCCTCACTAAGCTTAATCATTTCTAGCTTTTGATTTAAAGAGATGGGAGTCTTTTCCTTTCACGTGAACACTTAGAAGCCATTATAGGTATATTAATTGGCCTAAATTCAATATTATTCTGTCTTCAGAAATAGGGAGGCATGAGGAGAGGGAGAGAGACAAGAGGAGGACCAATTGGTGGAGCTATCAGTACACCTAATATTTATCAATTAACATCTTATATAGATGTTGTTCTTGAGACCCCAAAATGATTCCAATAGTAACTTCAAAGATAATGGATCAAAGATCACCATAACTCATATAATAATAATGAAAATGCTTGAAATGCTATGAGAATTACCAAAATGTGACACAGAGACGCAAAATGAGCACATGCTATTGAGAAACATGGCACAGATTTGCCTGACCCAGGTTTGCAACAAACTTTCAATTTATAAAAATTGCTTACCTGGAACTGTAATAAAGAAAAACACAATAAATGAGTTATGTTTGTTTCTTCCTGCATAATAATATTCTTGATTTTGGCTATATATTTTTGGAATTCTACAAGTTTGCAAAATATTTCAAAAATACATCATGAGAATTTTATACAGCTGTACTAAAATATTTCATAAACTGTACATATTTAACATATTTAAAACCACGATGATATTTATGTTACTTATAATGTTTTAAAAGTAATCATTTAACATATTAAATCAACATTAGGGCAGAGAATTTAATGAAAGGGAAATTTGCATGGCCACAATCAGAAAGTGTGTGTGCATGAATATTAGAAACAGAAGAAGATATATTAGGATGGAAATAAATATAGTTTAATAACTTATTTGTTAAAGTTCTTTAGAAATAAATTTGTGATTTTTACTTTATGTATCTATTTATTCTTAACCAGTTCTCTAATCTACTCTCACTGAAGCTCTAATCTGGAATTTGATCTAAGTAAAAGCATTGATTTTGGATATAGAGGGAGGCAGCAGGGAGAAAAGCAATTTCTTTCATTTGGCAAGGGAGATTTAGGTAATCCTGAACTGACACAGTAGTTTTAGCATATTTCCTTCATCAATCAGGTAAAATGTTTTGTATCAATACAGTATAAAATATGGCATAAGAACTTTTTAACAGAATTCATTGTTGATAATGATTACAGAAAGATAATCTTTTGGAAATAGCAATGGTAGATAACTGCATTAGAAAACTTCCTTTATACTTAACAAAAAGCCTATGAATTCTGTCATTATTGAAAATAAGTGAAGAGATTTATACATATAACTTTTAAACCTTGCAGAAATTCAAAATGCATTTCATGCTGAGTGAAATTGGTGGGGAATTGGGCATAATTAATATGTTCAATAGTCAATATCTACTCAGAGCTTATGGGAATTAGATGAGAAACTCTATTATCTTTGCAAGTCAATCTATATGCAGATTCTAATTAAGCCTTTTACATCTAGGCCCTATTCTTTGGAAGTTACTGTAATTCCATAATTTGGATTACAGCACAATTTAAGAAGAGAATCAGAGTAATGTGTAGTTTGGATATTTTACTTGGCTGAAAGAAATGGTATGGAGGCATGTAAATTTGCAAAAATTATAAAAACTGTGGCATGTATGGAAGGCAAATAAAACATGAAGACACACAATACACAAGCACCATTATATCTTTGATTTTGACTGTTCTATTTCTTTTATTTTTCCAATCATGGAATATAATTTGACTGTGCTTTCTGTTTAACTCATCATGTGTAAAATCTGTTACTATCTAGTTTCTATATCTATTCTTTTATTACTGCCATGTTATAGCATAAGTTTGACTTTCCTTAAGTAATATTTTGTTTTTTTATCCTGTGCTCATCTTTCTAAATTGCACTTATAAAGGCTATTGAGATTAATACAGTTGTAGAAAAGGTATATTTTATATTTAAATCATTTTTAATGGATCTAGACGGATTTTCAAACTAGAAACTAGGAAAATTGCATATGCATAAACTTTCTTAGGCTTCTAAAACAATTAAATCCAATCTTGTCAACTAAATGTCCCCATTTAAGAAAGATTTTTCATTTTTTATTTATTTTAAGTAGATGTAAAGTCAAACTTATAAGACAGTTGCAAAAATGACAGAAAACACGTAGAAAGAACTCCAACATACCCCTCTTCCAAAAACCCAGATACATCAACTTTTAACATTTGTCAATTTGCTACATACATGCCAAGTATTTTGAAATTCCATTTTTAACACTCAGTAATGCAATGTATAGGGAATATAATCTATTCAAACACACAACATCAAGAGACTCTATATGCTAAACATGCAGTAATTTAAAGTACATACATTCACTCATTCATTCATTCAGTCAACAAATAAATTGTTTTAGTTTGTCAAAAGATTCTGGGAGCAATATACCAGAAATTGATTGGCTTTTACAATAGGAATTTATTAGATTAAAAACTACAGTTCTGAGGCCATGAAAGTGTCCAAATCAAGGCATTACTGGGAGACCATTTTCCTTGAGGTGCAGCTGTGGGTGATCAGGCACAAAGCAGCATCCAATGGCAGAGTCTGTTCATCTCTGCTCTCTCCTCCAGGGATTTTACTTTCAGTTTCAAGCCAAACTGGCTTCCTCTCAGCTTCTGGCTCTCAGTGCCTTCTCTCTCACCTTCTGAGTTCTCTCTGTCCCTGTGGCTTTCTTTTTGTGCCTTTCTCTTTTTATATCTCCATTGATAAAGGACTACAGTAAGTTGCTTATAACCCACCTGGGTCTGGCAATCTAATCAAAGGCCCTGCCCTGAAGTAATCTAATCAAAATTTCCCACTGACATTAGGTTTACATGCATAGCTATGACTATGACAAGGAAGGGTTACTGGTTTAGGGTGTTGGATGCAAGGCATTCAGGACAGAGTGTACCTGGGGCAATCTTCTAGAATATCTGCAAGTGATCATTTTGTCATAGTCTGTTGTACCAGAGGGTGGAGACCCACATAATGAGTAGGAAGGAGTTTGCCTCTCATCCTGGGGAGGCCGGATATGTTCTCAAACAGAGAGGTGGATGTCTCTTGAGAGCATGGGCAATTTCTAATAGGGGAGGACAGACCAGTGTGTTAAGCCCTCAGTATTGTTGCAAGTAACTTTGAAA
>JAQZBX010025538.1:0-29479 GCA_029593785.1 Cabassous unicinctus
TTTCTAAAAACAAGCAAAAACAAAGAGATGTGGATGGAAGCCTACTATACTGCCAAAAAATGCATAGTGTTAATCTTCTAGCAATCCCCAAATATGCCAATAGCTTTTATCTAGCTGATTGTATGTTGTGGATACAGAAATGTTTGGGCACTTGGGGATTATTAGACATTGGCTCTGAGCTTACCTGAACTCCTTGAGACCCAAAATGTCACTGTGATCCCCCCGTAAATGAAGGGACTAGTGGAGTTCCAGTGATCAACGGAGATTTAACTCAGGTTTGGCTCTACACTTATTTCAGTGGGTTACTAATTCCATTCTGTGCTTATTTCTCAAGTTCCAGAATGTATAATTGAAATAGACATAGTCAGCAACTAACAGAAACCCCACATGGTTCCCTGAACTGTGGGGTGAGGGCTATTATGATAGATAAGGCCAAGTGGAAGCCACTAGGACTGCCTCTAACCAGCAAAGTAGTGAAACAAAAGCAAGAGTTGATTCTTGGAGGGATTGCTGATATTGGTGCCACCATCAAGGACTTGAAGGATGCAGGGTTGGTGATTCCCAGCACATACTTTTCATGTCTCCTAATTCATCTGTGCAGAAAACAGGTCGATCATGGAGAGTGACACTGGATTACAAGAAACTTAACCAGGTTCTGACTCCATTGCAGCTGCCATTGGAGTGGTATAATTTTTTGAACACCTCCCTGGAACCTCATGTGGAAAGTTGAATTATGTATCCCAGACAAACATCTTCTTAATCTTAATCCATTTCTCTGTGTGTGAATCCATTGTAAACAGGATCATTGGGGGATGTTATTTGTACTTAATGTGTAACCAACTGAATCAAGATGGGTCCTAATCCTATAACTGGAGGCCTTAAAGAGAAGGCAACAGAGGAAAAGCCTCAGGAAATGCTGGAAGGCAACAGAAACCAAAAGAAAAAGGAGATGACATCATCATGTGACTGACATTTGATAGAAAAGCTGAGGTCCTAAGGACCATTGGCAGCCATCCCTAGAATTCCACAGTCTTCAAGGACAAATTGTTGCCTTGCTGACACCTCTATTTTGAGCTTCTCCAAGCCTCAGAAGCATGAGCAATGAATTCCCATTGTTTAAGGTAACCCATTGTATGGTATTTATTTTAGCAGTTGGGAAACTAACACACCTGGTATGCAGCTATTTTTTAAATATATATATATATTTTATTTTTTTAAAGGTACTTAGATTATACAAAAGTTACACAAAAAAATATGTCCCACTCCCTATATCTTTCACACCATCTCACATAAACAACATCCTTCATTAGTGTGGCACATTCATTGCAATTGACAAATGCATCCTGGGGCATTGCCACTGAGCATGGCCCATAGTTCACATTGTAGATTACACTCTCCAACTCTCAATTGTGCAGGATATGAAAGATATATAATGGCATATATATGTCATTGCAATGCCATTCAGGACCATTCCCAAGTCCTGAAAACGCTCCCACATTACACCTGTTTTTCCCTCCACTTGCCCCCAGAGCCTCCAGTGGTTACTGCCTCCATATCAATGCTGTAATTTCTTCCATTGCTAGAATCACAAGTCTATAGTAGAACACAAGTAAGTCCACTCTAGTCCCTAGTTCATTCAAAAATCCTGAGGATTCTGGGATGATGATGTCCACTCCACCTCTAAATGAGAGGGGGCTTCAATCCCATACAGCTGATGGATGGGACTCTCCTGATTGCCACTGCATACTCGCTCATTTCCTTGGTATGGTGGTTGTCAATCCTCACCTCCTTGTTAATTGTCCTGGCTGAGTCCAATGAACTGGAGAGTAGATGTTGAAACTCCTCTGAGGCTCAGGGCCTAGCTGGCACATGGACAGTCCAAAGAGTCAAGTCTCTTGGAAATACACCCACCAACTCCAGCATCAACTATAGGTTCAAATAGAAGGGACAGATGAGTCATGTGTTGGAAAGCCTTACCTGAGTCCAACAATGTCACTCCCAGGAGCACAAACTCCAAAGTAACATGACAAGGGCCAACTGACAAGGGAACATACTCCGGAGCTATCTCCCCTAACCAAGGACCTAGGTGTCTCCAGAGCCCTCAGGAACCCCACTCTTTGAGGTAGTATTCACTTTGAGATCCCGCTGAGATGAGCATAAGCATTACCTCTGGGATGACCTCCCAACACACTTTGAAGTCTCTTAGCCACATAAACTCATTTGTCTTTACCATTTCCCCTTACCAGGGGAAATACAAATAGTGAAACCTAGCTACTAACCATTGTCAATGGTTTACATTATGGTTTACATTTTAGAAAGAACACTTTTTAAATTTTGAGTATTAATCTAGCCTGTGTCCATCATTGCAAGATCATGTGGAACACTTCCTTTGCCCATTAGATACCCCCTGTCTTCTATTCTATTCCTCCCTCCTCCTCCCCACAGGGCCCAAGGTGAGCACATGGCTTCACTCCTCGGATGACAGGATTCATAGTTACTTGCAACAACACTGAGATCTTGACACACATGTTTGTCCTCCCCTATTAGGAATCAGCCATGCTCTCAAGAGACTACCGCCCTCTCTTTGAGAACATATTGGTCCTTCCCAGTCCAATATGTTCAGTCCAGCTCCTTCCCACTCATTATGTGGGTCTCCACCCACTGATAGAACACATTACTATAAAATTGATCACTCACACATGCCCTAGGAGCCTGCCCCAGGTGTGCCCTGTCTCGAATGCCTCCCCATCCAACACTTTAAACAAGTAATGCTTCCTTGTCATATTGCCATAAGAGTGTTCCCAATTTTGTACTTTCAACCACACACCAACCAATCCCCAGTGTTCACCTGGTCCCTCCCTCAACCCTCCCCACAGTTCCAAGGACAATCCAACCCACCTTCCCCACTCTACCCACCTGTCAAACCTGCACAACCCCACCCAATAGTATCATTACCCTGTCATATTCCTTCAATGCCCAAATACACACTTCCACATTATCATAGATTATGCCTGTATGGTCATTGGCTCACAACCTTTTTCTCCCTTTCTATTTCTTGTAAACGTATCTTCCAGACAATAGCTCTCTGAGGCTGCTTGATTTGCTTAATTCATATCACTCATGTAATATTTGTCCTTCAATGCCTGGCTTACTTCACTCAAAATAAGGTCCTTAAGATTTATCCATATTATCCTATGTGTTAGCACTGGATTATTTCTTATAGCTCAGAACTTTCCATTGTATGTATATACCACATTTTGTTTATCCATTCATCTGTACACAGGTATTTGGGTTGATTCCAACTTTTGACAGCAGTGAATAATTCAGCTATGGACATTGGTGTGCATATATTTGTTCTATTCCTTGATTTAAAACCTTCTAGGTATATAGCCAGCAGTGGAATTGCTAGATCACATGACAGTTCTATAGTTAGTTTTGTGAGGAATGGAGAAACTGTCTTCCACAATGTCTGGACCATTCTATATTATCACCAGCAGTGGATGAGGGTTCCTATTCCTCCACATCCTCTCCAATATTTGTAGTCCTCTTTTTTTTTAATAGCTGCCAGTCTAATCGGTGGAAGGTGGAGTCCCGTTGTAGCTTTGATTTGCAGTTTCCTAATAGCACATGAGCATCTTTTCATGTGCTTCTTAGCCATTTGTATTTCTTCTTGGAGAAGTGTCTTTACAAGTCGCTTGCCCATTTTGTAAATGGGTTGTTTGTCTTTTTATTTTTGAGGTGTAGGATTTTTTATATATATGCTGATATTAGGCTCCTATCAGATATATGGTTGCCAAATATTTTCACCCATTGTGTAAGCTATCCTTTAACGTTCTTGATAACCTCCTTTGATGTGCAAATTTTTTTTAATTTTTAGGAGATCCCATTTATCTATATTTCTTTCGCTGCTTGTGCTTTGGGTGGGAAGTTCATGAAAACATTTCCTATTACAATGTTATGTAGATGTTTCCCTACATTATCTTCCAAAGTCTTCATGCTCTTGGCTCTTATATTTAGATCTTTGATCCAGTTTGAGTTGATTTTTCATAAGGTGTGAGATTGTGTTCCTCTCATTCTTTTGGATATGGATATCCAGTTCTCCAAGCTTCATTAATTGAAGAGGCAATGCTCTCCGAGTTGAGTGGGCTTGGTGGCCTTGTCAAATATCAGATGACTGTAAATGTGAGGATGTATATCAGAACTCTCAATTCGGTTCCATTGGTCAGTATGACTACCCTTGTGCCTATACTATGCAGTTTTGAATGCTGTGGCTTTGTGGTATGTTCTAAAATCAGGTAGTGTGATTCCTCCAATTTCACTTTTATTTTTCTTTATGTCTTTGGCTATTTGGGGCCTCTTGCCTTTCCAAATGAATTTCATAGTTGGTTTTTCCTATACAGTAAAAAAATGCTGTGTTTATTTTTGTTGGGATTACATTAAATCCTTAGATTAGTATGGTAGGATAGACACCTTAATGGTGTTTAGTGTTCCTATCCACAAAGAGGGGATATTCTTCCATTTATTTTAGTCTCTTTGATTTCCTTTAACAGTGTTGTGCAGTTTTATGTGTATAAGTCATTTATATTTTTAGTTAAGTTTATTCCTAAGTATTTGATTATTTTAGTTACTATTGAAAATGATATTTTTTTCTTGATTTCCTCCTCAGCTTGTTCATTACTGGTGTACAGAAATGCTACTTATTTTTTCACATTGATCTTATAACCTGTGACTTTACTGAACTCATTTATAAGTTTAAGAAGCTTTGCTGTAGATTTCTCAGGGCTTTCTATGTATAGGATCATGTCATCTGCAAATAGTGAAATTTATACTTCTTCCTTTCTAATTTGGA
Source organism: Cabassous unicinctus (assembly GCA_029593785.1). Lineage (NCBI taxonomy): Eukaryota > Metazoa > Chordata > Mammalia > Cingulata > Chlamyphoridae > Cabassous > Cabassous unicinctus. Next base: position 4,850 of record JAQZBX010025538.1, read on the forward strand.
TTGCTTTTATATCTTTTTCTTGCCTTGGTGCTTGAGCAAGTACTTCTAACACAATGGTAAATAGGAACAGTGATATTGGGTATCCTTGTCTTGTTCCCAATCTTAGAGGGAAAACTTTTAGGATATCAATATTGAATATAATGTTAGCTGTTTGTTTTTTATATAAAACCTTTATCATGTTCAGAATGTTTCCTTCTACTCTTATCTTTTGCAGTGTTATTATCAGGAAAGGGTGTTTAAAATGTCAAATTCTTTTTCTGTTTCTATAGAGATGATCATGTGATTGTTTTTTTCTATCCATTTATGTGGTGTTTTGCATTGATTGATTTTCTTATGTTGAACCATCCTTGCATACCTGGGATGAAACCCGCTTGGTCATGGTGTATAATTCGTTTTACCTGTTGTTGAACATGATTAGGAATTATTTTGTTGAGGATTTTAGCATCTAGTTTCATTGGAGAGATTGATCTGTCATTGTCCTTTCTTGTGGCGCATTTGTTTGGTTTGGAATTATGGTAATGTTAGCATTATAGAATGTTTTAGGCAACGTTCCTTCTAAATTTGGAAGAGTTTAAGCAGGATTGTTGTTATTTCTTTCTGGGATGTTTGGTAGAATTCACCTGTGAAGCCGTGTGGTCTTGGGCTCTTCTTATTTGCGAGGCTTTTGATGACTGATTCAATCTCATTGCTTGTAATTAGTATGTTGAGATCATTCATATTTTTTTCATCAATGTAGGCTGCTTCTGAGTTTCTAGGAATTTGCTCATTTCCTTTAAATTATCCTTCTTGTTGGCATATAATTTTAAAAATATCCTCTCAAGATACTCTTTATTTCTGTGAGGTCATTGGTGATATCCCCTTCCTAATTTCTTATTTTGTGTATTTGCTTCTTCTCTCTTTTTTTCTTTGTTAGTCTAGCTAAGGCTTTCTCATTTTTATTGGTCTTCTCAAAGAACCAGCTGTTGGTTTTCTTTACTTTTTCTTGTGCTTTCTTATTTTCTATTTCACTTAGTTCTGCTCTAATCTCTGTTATTTCCTTCATTCTTCTTCCTATCAGTTAATTTGTTGTTGTTTTTCTAATTCCTCCAGGTGTGCAGTTATCTCTTTTTTTTAATATATATATATACTCATTTATGGCTATGAATTTCCCTATCAGTACAGATTTTGCTGAATCCCATAGGTTTTGATAAGTTGTGTTGTCATTTTCATTCATTTCAAGGTAGTTACTGATTTCTTTTGAGATTTCCTCCTTGATCCACTGTTTGGCTTAAGAGTATTTTTGAACTTCCATATCTTTCTGCCTCATATGGTTCTCTTGTCCTTAGTTATTTCCAGTTTCATTCCATTGTGGTCGGATAAATTACTTTGTATAATTTCAAACTTTCTGAATTCATTAAGCATTTTTCTGTGGCATAGCATGTTGTATATCTTGCAAAATGATCCATGTGCACTCGAGAAAAATGTATATCTTGCTGTATTTGGATGTAGTGCTCTGTGTATGTCTATTAGGTCCAGATCTTTTAATGTATTATTCAAAGACTTTGTTCTTTATTGATTCTCTGTAGAGATGTTCTGTCTAATGGTGATACTGGTGTATTAAAGTCCCCAATATAATGGTAGAGAGAGGTATTTCTCCACTTAGTTTTTTCATTGTTTGCCTCATGTATTTTGAGTCTCTTTGGTTAGGTGCAAAAATATTTATGATTGTTCTTTCTTCTTGAAAGATTACCCCTTTTACTAATATATAGTGTCTGTCTTTGTCTCTTAACAATCATTTTGAATTTAAAGTCTATTTTTTCTGATATTAGTATAGCTACTCTTGCCCATTTGGGTTATTGTTTGCTTGTAAGATTGTTTTACAGCCATTAACTTTCAGTCTTCTTGTGTCCCTGGGTCTAAGACGGGTTTCTTGTAGACAACATATCAATGGGTCATATTACCTTATCCATCCTGCCAATCTGTGTCTCTTGACTGGTGAGTTTAACCCATTAACATTCAGTGCTATTGCTTTCAAGGAATTACTTATATTAGTCAAATTTTAGGGTTTATGAGAGTCATATGCTGTGTTTATTTCTCTTTTTTATTTTCAGTTATTCTTACACTCTCCTCCAACTCTCTCTCTCTCTTGTTTTTTCTTTTCTTTTTTTTTCCTTTGAGAATGTTTTAATTTTTCCCCTCATTTATAAAAAACACTTTTGCAAAAATACAATGGAGAATGGCCTGATGTTTTGTTTTTTCTTTCATCACATTAAATATGTGTCCCACTTCATTTTGCCTTTTATTATGTCTTATGAGAAATCTGTGCTTAATCTTAGTAAAGGGTTCTTGTACATGATGAGACACTTCTCACACTGATTTGAATATTCTATTTGATTTTCTTTTTTCTTTTCAATGTAATGGATGGATGTCTTGAATTTGTCCTGTTAGGAGTTTGTTCACCTACTTACATGTGTATATATTTGTCTACCCTAGAATTTAGGGAGTTTTAGCCATTATTTTTTCAAATATACTTTCCATCTTCTTCACTCACTTCTTCTGAGCTAGTCTGTTTATTTAATGACTTTTCCACACTAACTTTGGAAAACTGTGTTCTATGTAGTATATGATTACTGATGTCTCTGTTCCACTGTCTTGTATTCAACCAATGTTGTGGAAGAAACTTTCTTGTACACCTGAATATGGGCACATGCTATCCATACCAAGGATCTAGGGTCCCAAACTGGAAATGTGGGCCTTCCATTCTTCAAATATTTGAATCCCTGGGCCTGATGATGGTCTTAGGATTCCCGAGGTTTCAACCTGAGAGTCTTTATTTGTACTTCCTCTTCTGCCTGATTAAAGGCCGTGTGGCAGCAACCTGACCCGGGCTTATATCAGGACGGGAAGGCGGAGGCAGCCTGCACGCTGGGACTGTCCTCTCCTGGTTGCTGTATCAGACCAGGCCAGTGCAGCCCGCCTGCCCCCATCGGGTCCTCAAATTCCCCCGAAGTCACCACCACCTTGTTTTTTCCTTTCAACCTGCTGAACTCCCTTATGCATTTCTTGAAAGGTTTCTTATTGGCAAATTTTCTTCATTTCTGTTTATTTGTGAATATTTTGACCTCGACATCATTTTTGAATGCCAGCTTTGTTGGATTGAGAATTCTTGGCTGCAAGTTTTTTTCTTTGAGTACCTTCTCTATGTCATATCACTGCCTTCTTGTCTCCATGGTTTCAGATGAGAAATCAGCACTTAATCTTATTGAGCTTCCCTTGTATGTGATGGTTTTCTTATCTCTTGCTGCTTTCAGTGTTTTCTATTTGTTTTGAGCATTGTTGAGTTTGACACATTTATGTCTTGGAATAGACCTGTAGGCAATCATAGTGTTTAAGGTGTGTTGCACTTCCTGGACATATACATCCATCTCCCTCAATAGGGTTGGGAAGTATTCAGCCATTATTTTCTCCAACAATCCTTCGGTCTCTTTTCCTTTCTCTTCTCCCTCTGGGATACCTATAATGCCTATGCTTGTGTGTTTTGTGCTGTCATTCAAATCCTTAAGTGCTGCTGGATTTTTTCTATCTTTTTAACTATCTGTTCTATTATCTGATAATTTCAGATGTACTGTCTTCCACATCACTAATTCTTTCCTCTGTCTGTTCAAATCTGCTGTTGTGGGCTTCCATTATATTTTTGATTTCTTGGATTGTGCTATTCATCACCATCATATTCGTTATCATTTTATGTATGTTTGCAATTTCCTCAGAATGTTCTCCCAGTGTCTTTTCCATATTCTTGATCTCTTAATTCCCTTCATTAACTTGGTCCAAGATATTTGTTTGGATGGCTTTTATTAGTGGTTCAATATTCTGAATCTCTTCCTGGATTAAAATTTATTCATTGGAATTTGCCATGTCTTCCTGGTTCTTAGAATGTTTTCTAATTTTTTTTGCTGTTTTGTCATCTTTTTATCTTGATGGGTTTATTCAGTTAATTAGCTCTTCTCTCTCCTCTAGGGTTTTATTTAGTTTCTGTTTTTGTGTGTGTGTTCTCTTTGACACTTTGTTCCTCTTATTCTATTTCCTTGCTGTTGTCTATGTTACCTTGAAGGAAAAAGATTAGGGCCTGAGAAAGTGAAAGTGGTAAGAATAGAAAAAGGATAATAGTAATAATAATAATAATAGTAAAAGTTTGAAGAGGAACCATATAAGACCTTGAAAAATGAATATTTAACTCATGTAAGCCATGCAGAGTAATGGGAATAAAAAAGTGGAGTACCAACAATGAAATGGGAACCCAAATAGGGAAAAATGTATAGAATGAATTAAAAGACCATAATGATGGGAACAGAGCAAAAGAGGAAAAAATAAAATGAAAAGAAAAAATTGATAAAAGAAAGAAAACAGGGTATACAAGATAGAAATAAAAATTAGAAATATTGAGGACTAAACAAATTTAGATGGTATGAAGAACAACAGAAAGCAGAAGATAGACAGATGAAGGAAGGAAAAGAAATAGTATTGGTAGACAAATTTGGTGTACACAGAAAGTGGGAAATCAAGGAAGAGGAAAACAGCAAAAATGAAACAAGCCAGCAATACCCCTGCACAGCCATCCCATGTGAGAGAGATGGTGAGCACTCTTTTAAACTGATGCCATCCTGCCACTGCCTGGTATGCAGCTATTGATATGGCAAATGCAGATTTTTTGATGCTTGTTAGTTAAGATCACCAGAATGAGTTTACTTTCAGTTGGTATGTCCAGAAATACACCTTCACTGTCCTACCTCAGTGGCAAATCAACTTTCCAGGCCTATGTCATATTCTAGTACAAGGGAATTTGACTGTCCCTTACACAGGATATCATACTTGTCCATTCTATTCATGACATTTTGGTGATGGGACCTGGTGAGCAACAGTTAGCAACCACTCTGGACTTACTCACTATGCATTTGCATGTCAGAGAGTGGCAGAAAAAATCAATGAAAATTCAAGGTTCTTCCACTGCACTAAAATTTCAGTGTCCAGTGGTATGGGGCATATTGAAATATCCCTTCTATGGTGATAGATAAGATGTTGCATATGGCTCTTCCTACAACCAACAAAGAGGCAAAACACCTATTTGGCCTCTTTGGATTTTGGAGGCAACATATTCCCCATTTCTGGGTGGTATTCCAACCCATTTACAGAATGACCTGAAAAGATGCTAGTTTTAAGTGATGACTTGGACAAGAGGAGGGTCTGTAACATTAGGATGCCATGCCAGATGCTCTGCCACCTGCGTCCTATGATCCAACCATGCTGTAACTTCAAGTGGCAAATAGAAAGGCCATTTGGAGTCTTTGCAATAACCATATGGTAGAATCATAATTAGATCCCATGGAATTATGAGGAAATCCCTGTAAATCTCTATAGATAATTACTTTCCTTTTGAGAAACAACGTTTCCACTGCTACTGATCCTTAGTAGAGGCTGAACACTTGCTAAAACATGGGCCACATAGAGGTGTCCCTATTGAGCTTGATCTTTTCTGATACTATAAAGTTGGGTATGTACAGCTGCAGTCCATCAAAAAAAAAAAACTCAAATAAAACTGGTATATATGAGAGCTTGTTCATTCTGGCCCTGGTGGCATAAGTAAGTTGCAGAAGGAAGTGACCCAAATGCCCATGGCCCCACTTCTGCATCATTGCCTTCTGTTTCCCAGGCAGCAGTGATATCCTCATGGGGAGGTCCCTATGACAAATTGACTGAAGCACTACAGATCATTTCTAGGCCATCACTGAAGGACAGTGGTGAAGGTAAATCCTCCGAGTGGACAGAACTTCAAACAGGGCACATGGTTATTCATTTTTCTTGGAATGAGAAATGGCCAGTCATATATCATTTGTATACTGATTTCTGCACTGTGGCTAGTGATTTGGCTGGAAGATCAGGGATTTGGAAGTAACATGATTGAAGCACTGGTGACAAAAAGGTTTGGGAAGAAGTATGTTTATAGAACTTCTGAATGGGCAAAAAAACAGTAAGGTGTTTGTGTTCCATATTAATGCTCAAAAGAGAGTGATTTTAGCCAAGGAGGATTTTAATAATCTGTGGACAGGGTGACTTGTTCTGTCATTATCCGATTGGCTTTTGAACAAATTGGCCATAGTAGTAGGGATGGAGGTTATGCATTGACTCAGAAACATTGACTTCAACTCACCAAGGCTGATCTGATTAGAGCAATAGCTTCAAGCCCAATCTTCCAGCAGCAGAGAACAAAAAACAGTACCTAATATGGCACCATACCCAGAGATAATCAGCCTGATACCTGGTCGCAAGTTGTATACATTGGACTGCTTTCATAATGGAAGGGACAGTGTTATTTCTTTCAAAAATAGATCTGTATTCTGGATCTAGACTTGTTTCCCTTACATGTAGTATTTCTGTGAAACTATCATCTCTTGGCTTCTAGAATGTCTTATCCACCACCATGGTATCCCACCTAGCATTGATTCTGTTCAAGGAACCCACTTCACAGGAAGTGTAATGTGGAAATTGGCATATGCTCGTGGAATTCATTGGTCTTACGATTTTCCCCCTCATCCTGAAGCATCTGGATTGATAGAATTGTGGAATGGCCTTTAGAAAACTGAATTATTATAGTATCTAAGTGGCAATAGCTTTCAGAACCAGAGAATGTTCTCTAGGAGGCACTAAATGAGTGTCCACTCAATAATGTTGTTACTACCATAGCCAGAATTCGTGGGTCCAAGAAATAGGGTATGGAAATGATAGTGGCACCATTCACTATTATTTTTATTGATTCTTTGGAAAACTTTTTCTTTCTGTATCTTGGACATTATGCTCTCCTGGTCTAGAAGTCTTCTTTTCAAAGGGAAGAGTGCTCCTGCCATGAGACACAACAATGTTTCCATTGAATGTAAGGATAAGATTTCCAGCAGACCACTTTGGGCACATCTTGCCTCTGAATCAACAGGCAAAAAAGGAAGATATTGTACTGGCTGCAGGGAATGATCCTAATTATAGGGCATCTCTTAATACTCTCATTCCCTGTGGTTAAAATCAATGGAATACTGCAATAACCAATCCCAGGCAGACTACTAAAGCCCAGCTCTGTCAGGATTGAAGAATGCCATCACTAAACCAGACAAATAGCTGAGATGCTTGCTGAGTGTACAGTGAATATGGAATGGGTATAAGAAGGAGATACTTTTAAATATGAGCTAGGAACACATTACCAGTTGCAGAAATTAGGAGTTACTTCTTCCTGGATTTTGTGGATATATTTGTCTATGTACATAAAGCAAATATTCTTTGTTTTTTCTCTCCCTTATCCCTATATAATATTAAATAAATTTTGTTAATTTTTGGTTATTATATTTAAGTTACAAGATATAAAGGACATTCATTAATAATGCCTAAGCACTTGCATTCTCTTCTGGGGACAGTGTAAGTGTATTTCTGGTAGTATGCAGGACAGATGACTTATGTTAGGTCAAAGTATGTCTATGTTATTGACTTTATTTAGAAATTACATATCATTTAAGGAAATGTCTATGGGTGGTAAGTTTATTAGGTTTGGATTGTGATGTTTAATTTCCAGTGTCAACTTCAATGGGTTATGGTGTGTAGTTTGGTCAAACAAGCAATGGCTTGATTCTTACTGTGAGGGTGTTTCATAGATAAATTTAAATCACTAGTCAGTTGATTCCACCTATGACTAATAGCATTTGCAATCAACAATGGAGATTGTCTTGATAAATGACAGGAGTCTCAAAGAAGTTTTAGGTCACAGCAAAGTCACACACTTTGTGACTTTGGTTGTAGACCACAACCTATCCCACACAGTTCTGCATTTTTTCTTGAACATGATAAAGGGTATATATGAGAAACTCACAGCTAACATGATCTTCAATAGTGAAATCCTAAAAGCTTTCCCTCTAAGATCGGGAACAAGACAAGGATGCCTACACTCACTGCTCCTATTTAACATTGTATTAGAAGTACTTGCTTGAGCACTGAGGGAAGGAAAAGATATAAAATGCATCTAAATTGAAAAGGAAGAAGTAAAAATTTCATTATAGCTGATGACATGATCCTATATATAGAAAGCCCTGAGAAATCTATTACTAAGCTTCTAGAACTTATAATGAGTTCAGTAAGCCACAGGCTATAAGATCAATGCTTAAAAATAAGTAGCAGGGGGGATGGGGAGGAAGGAACAGAATAGATCAAAGAGGGTTTATTTAATGGTAATTGGAAATATTTTTCATTACCTTACAGTGATGCACACAGGACATGGTAAATATCATCAAAATTTATAAAAGTGTTATAACAATGCTACAATCCACATACAAATGGGATTTAATATGGAGCAAGGAAAAGGGGAGGAGGTTGGATATATGAGAGTCTCTTGTATTCTGCTTGTGACATTGCTGAGACATAAAATTTCTTTGAAAATTAAATGAAAAATTGTGAGAAATGGGGATTAAGAGGGAGAAGGTGCCATGGTACAGATTGGACACCAGATATTGCAGTGCTAGAAAGCAAAATGTCAAAAAAAGAAAAATTTAAAATTTTTTTTTCTATTTTTTGAATACCCCAATCTTTTAATTTAATTAAATTTTTATTGCTTTTTTAATTTTAAGTTTTCATGTATTTTATCTCTAACATTTAAACTCATCATTATTTCATTTTCCTATTAATTATATTTGGCTATTGTATTGTATTGGCTTCAACATTAAAGAAGCTTTGGATCACAGAAGGGTTACAACTGGGGTGGGAGAGAATCGTTTGTGGGGGGGTGTAACCGTTGGGGAATTTGATGTAATTATGAATTCCAAAAATTGGATCATGCCTGTAATCTGATCTGTTAATCTGGGCATGATGGAATTATGATTAGGTCGTTGACTGGGCCATGTCAGTCAGTAGGGCGTTGAGCCCCACCCCCTGGTAGGTGGGGAATTGAATTTAAAAGGCAAGGCAAAGAACAGAGTTGAAGCAGTCTTTTGAGAAGCAGTTTTGATGTTGGAAAGAAGGCCCCAGGAGAAGAGAAGCAAGCTGTTTGCCTGATTGTCTACAGCTGATCTTGTGGAGGAAACAGGAGCTAAGCCCAGAGAGAAACGCAGCCCCAGAAGAGAGGAACTCAAGAAGCCTGAACCCTGGGCAAATGTCGGCAGCTATCTTGCTCCAACATGTGACAATGGACTTTGGTGAGGGAAGAAACTTATGCTTTATGGCCTGGTAACTGTGGACTTCTACCCCAAATAAATACCCTTTGTAAAGACCAACCCATTTTTGGTATTTCACATTAGCACCCCTTTGGCTGACTAATACAGGGGGTGTCAGGGATGGTGGGTGCATGGGAGAAAGTTCACCTGAACCTACATATGAGGTATTTAAAATTGCTCAAATGTTCACGCGGCATGGTCACAGTGGGTGGAAAATCCCTCAATAAATGACAGAATACTGAATTCCCATCCTGGATGCTCTGCCACATTCTCCAAGGGAGCAACAACAGTCCCCCAAGTGCAGGGGCAGTGTCTGGCAAAGGAGGATGATCCACTGATGGATCCTTGTTATTGATGACTAGCCTTAGGAGTCTTTGCTCTTGAAATTGAAACTTAGCCTATTGTTATGGGGTGCCTAAAGGTTGCCTCCTGAGAGCCTCCTTGATGCCCAAATGTGGACTCTTTCTAAGCCAAACTCAGCATATGAATACATTACCTTCTTCTCAGCACGGGACATGACTCCTGGAGGTGAGCCTCCCTGGCAACAAGGAATTACTACCAAGTGCCAACTGGCAATACGACTGGAAAAAGACCTTGAATAAAAGGGGGAAATGGTAAAGACAAATGAGTTCATATGGCTAACAGACTTCTAAGTTTGTCAGGAGGTCATCACAGAGGTAAGGCTTATGCACATCTCAGTAGGACTTCATAGGCTTCGAAAGTGGGTATCACCCCAAATAGAAGGGCTCCTGAGGGCTCTGGAGAAACCCAGGTCCTATTTCAGGGTGGATAGTTCCAGAGTTTGGTGCCTTATCAGTGGTCTTACTTTGGAATCTGTGCTAAGAGTGACAGAGTTGGACTCTAATATGTCTTCCCTGCACATGGTTCATCTGTCCCTTCTATACAAACCTATATGTGGTCCTGGAGTTTGTAGGTGTGCATCTAGATACTGGAGTCTTTGGGCTGTCCATGTGCCAGTTTGGCCCAGAATCTCAGTGGGGATGCAACTCCTACTCTATAGATCAATGGACTCACCCAGGACAACTGGCGGGGTGATGATGATGGGCAACGGCCATCCCAGTGAATGGAGAAAGTGTGCAACTGCAAGCAGGATAATTTCATCCTTCTTATCCATGGGATAAGAGCCCCCTCTCACTTGGAGGTGGAGTGTACATCACCATCCCAGACTCCTCAGGGTGGGGGGAAGAGCTGTGGACTAGAGTGGACTTCCTGGCATTCTGTTATAGACATATTGAAATTCAAACAATAGAAGAAATTACAACATTAATGTGGAGCCAGTGGCCACTGGATGCTCTGGGGGGCAGGGAGAGGGAAAAGCAGTTGTAATACAGGGGCTTTTTCAGGACTTGGGAATTATCCTGAGTGACACTGCAGCAACAGATATAGGCCATTTTATATCATCTTTTAACACGCAAAACTCTGTGGGAGAGAGTGTGGTCTACAATGTGAACTATGGTCCATGCTTAATGGCAAAGCCCCAGGATGTGTATATCCATTGCAGGTGATGTGCCACACTAATGGAGGATGCTTATTTGGGAGGTTGTGGGAGGTGTGGGAGGGGTAGGGCATATGGGAATCCCTATAATTTTTGTGTAACATTTATATAATCTACGTATCTTTAAAAAAATTTTTAATTATTAAGAGTAAATAAAGGTAAAAAAGTTCTAACATAAAAAAAAGAAATTAGTAGCATTTCTATACACCAAAAATCAGCAATTTGAGGAGGAAATTTCTAAAAAAATACCATTTACAATAGTAACTAAAAGAATCAAATACCTAGGAATAAATTTAACTAAAGATGTAAAGGACTTTTATACAGTTAACTACACTACACTGTTGAATGAAATAAAAAAAGAAAGAAATGAAAGAATATTCCCTCTTCATGGATAGGAACATCAATCAGATGTCTATCCTACCGAAACCAAGGTACAGATTTAATGCAATCCAAATAAAAATCAACACTGTATTTTTTACTGAATTAGAAAAACTATATAATTTATTTGATAGGGTAAGAGATCCTGAATAATTCAAAGACATATTGAAAAAGAAAAATGAAATTGGAGGTATCACATTACCTGAATTTAAAATATACTGCAATGCGCACATATATGCATATATATTTATATATCATTTTACAAATGTTTGTATGTATTTTGAAAAATTTGATTTTTACCAACCATTAAAAAAAAGTTTAAAAACAAATTTTCTGAATTTCATTAAATAAAAACAAAACAAAACAAAAAACATACTGCAAACCTGCAGATGTCAAAACTTCATGGTATTGGCACAAGGAAGGACATACCCACCAACAGAACTGAATTGAGAGTCCTGATATGGATCCTCACATATACAGTCATCTGGTATTCCACAAGGCCACCAAGCCCACTCAACTGGGAGAGAATTGTCTCTTCAACAAATGTGCTTGGAGAACTGGATATCCATATCCAAAAGAATGAGAGAGGAACACCATCTCACACCTTATACAAAAATCAACTCAAGATGGATCAAAGATCGAAATATTAGAACCAAGAAAATAAAGTCCTGGGAAGATAATGGAGGAAAGCATCTACAGGACCTTGTAATAGGAAATGTTTTCATGAACTTCACACCCAAAGCATGACCAGTGGGAAAAAAAATAGATAAATGGAATCTCCTCAAAATTAAAAACTTTTGCAACTCAAAGGACATTATCAAGAGAGTAAAAAAGCAGCCTATCTTGAGGGAGAAAATTTTTGGCAACCATACATTTGATAGGAGCCTAATGTCCTGCATATATAAAAAATCCTACACCTCGAAAATAAAAAGACAAAGAAGCCATTTAAAAAATGGGCAGGCGACCTGAAAAGAATCTTCTCCAAAGAAGAAATACAAATGGCTAAAAAGCACATGAAAAAATGCTCAACATTCTTAGCTATAAGGAGAATGCAAATAGAAAGTTCAATGAGATGCCATCTTACCACCACTAGAATGGCAGCTATTCAAAAAACAGCAGACTATAAGTTTTGGAGAGGTTGTGGAGGAATGTGAACCCTAATCTCTTGCTGGTGCGAATTGTAGAATGGTCCAGCCATTGTGGAGGACATTTTGGCAGTTCCTCAAAAGGCTAAGTATACCGCTTCCATATGATCCAGAAATTCCACTGATGGGTATACAGCCAGAAGAATTGAAAGAAAAGACAGGAACAGATAAATGCACATCAATGTTCATAGTGGTATTATTCATTCTTGCCAAAAGTTGGAATCAATCCAGGTGTCCATCAACAGATGAATGCATAAACAAAAGGCAGTACATCCATACAATGAAATATTACTCAGCTGTAAGAAGGAATAAAGTGCTAACACATGAGATAACATGGATGAATCTTGAAGGCCTTATGTTGAGTGAAGCAAGCCAGGCATTGATGGATGAACAGTACATGACCTCACTGTAATGAATTAAGCAAATTGAGGACACTCAGAGCTATTTTCTGAAAGATCGGTGTATATGAAATAGAAAGGGAGAAGAAGATTGTTAGCCAACACCCATATGGATGAAATCTATGGTAAGGTGAAAGTGTGTAGTTGAATATTGAAGGGATATGACAGGAGGGTAGTGATATTATTGGGTTGGGTGGTGCAGGTTTGACAGGTTGATAGATTGGGAAGTGTGGGCTGGAATGTCTAAGGAACTGGGGGGAGGGTTGAGAGAGGGACCAGGTGAACACTGGGGACTTGTGGGTATGTTGGGAATGCTCCTATGGCAATATGACATGGAAGTATTACTGGATTAGGGTATTGAATGGGGGGGGGAGCATTCAACAGGGTGCCCCTGGAGCTGGCTTCTAAGGAGTGTGTGAGTGATCATTCTGTCATAATGTGTTGTACCAGTGGGTGGAGACCCACATAATGAGAGGGAAGGAGTTGAAATCCCATACTCGGGAGCACTGATCTGTTCACAAATAGAGAGGCAGGTGTCTCTTGACAGCATGGGTGGTTCCTCATAGGGGTGGACAAACTGGTGTGTCACGAACTCAGTGTTGTTGCATATAACTATGAATCTTGTCATCCAGGGAGTGAAGCTAAGGGGTCGCTGTCAGCCCCGAGGTGAGGAGGATGGATAAATAAAATAGATGGAACAGGGGGTATTTAGTGAGCAGTGGAAGTGTTCTACATGATCTTACAATGAAAGACACAGGACATGGTAAATATCACCAAAATTTATAAGTGTATGGTCTAAAATGTAAACGATAATGTAAACCATTGACCATGTTTAGTAGTTATGCTTCACTCTTTGTATATCAACTATAACAAAGGCACTGTATTAGTCAGCCAAAGGAGTGCTAATGTGAAATACCAAAAATGGGTTGCTCTTTACAAAGGCTATTTATTTGGGGTAGAAGTCCACAGATACCAGGCCATAAAGCACTAAGTTTCTTCTCTCACCACAGTCCATTGCCACGTGTTAGAGCAAGACAGCTGCCTGTGTTTGCCAGGGTTCAAGCTTCTGGAGTTCCTCTATTCCTGGGGCTGCATTTCTCTCCAGGCTTAGCTCCTGGTTCCTCCACAAGGTCAGCTGTAGAGGATCAAGCAAACGGCTTGCTTCTCATCTCCTGGGGCCTTCTTTCCAACCTCAAAACTGCTTCTCAAAAGACTGCTTCAACTCTGTTCTTTTCCTTGTGTTTTATATTCGATTCCCCACCCACCAAGGGGTGGGGCTCAATACCCTACTGACATGGCCCAGTCAACACCCTAATCATAACTTAATCATGCCCAGATTAACAGATCAGTTTACAAGCATAATCCAATTATATTTTTGGAATTCATAATTACATCAAATTGGCCAACGGTTACAATCCACCCTTTGAATTCCAAAAATACATTACAATATTCAAAAACCCTTAAATCAGTAACAATTCAACTACAAAATCATATAATAATCATTTTAAAGAAATACAGTTCATCTTGAGGCAAAGTCCCGTCTGCTATAGACCTCTGAAACTGACAAAACCATTTAACTGCTTCCAATACACAAATGGAAAGACAATGGATAAACATTTTCAATATCATAAAAAGAAATTGGGATGTTAAACATGAATCATGGATCCTCTGCAGTTCAGCAAACCTGCAGGGCATCCTCCATTCGATTTCAAAGTCTGAGAGTCATTCTTAAGAAGATGGTTTCTTCTCCTTGGGGCCACATGGGAACCCACCCTTTCCACAGGCTTGCCCAATGGCCATTTTCTTGGTTCCACCCTCATCAAGCATCTGGGTGTCAACCAAGCTCCAGACCTCACCCTCCAAGAGTGTTGGGGTGATTGCCACACCTTACCCAGTCCTTGGGTTAGAGTCTTAGCCCCCCAGTACAGTGAGGTAAAGATAACATTCTCCCTAACCTTTGGCATACAGGTTCAACTCTCTCAGAGCAATGAGTTGACCACCTGGCCTTCCTTAACCATTGGCATACAGGTTCAACCCTCTCAGAGCAATGGGTTGACCACCTGGCCTTCTCTAATCCATGGGGGACAGGTACATCCCTCTCAGACCTATGGGGTGTTGACCTTAACCACCCTAATCCTTGAGGAATGTGCTCCACCCTCTCTGTACCCTGGGGTGGCAAAACTCTTCCTGAACATTGGGTGGGGATATCCACCCTCTTGAACTGCTGGGGAAAACTCACCCTCTCTGCACCATGGGGCATCAAAACTTTCTTAGAACTTTGGGTAGGAACATCCACCTGCTTCAACTGCAGGGGAAAACTCACTCTCTCTGTATACATGGGTGGGACTCCTCTCTTGACCCAAAGGGATGTCTTAATCCCAGATCTCTGCTTCCATGGTTTACTTCTTAAAGCTGATTCTCCTTCAATCTCTCCTTTCCATGTTCTCTTTTGTCCAAGCTGACACTTGTTTTGTTCATACAGCTCTCTCAAAAACCTTTTGGTTTAGCATGTAGGAAGCAGGGGCCCAAGCCATCAGACAGTAAGACTTTCCACAAGTCTTTCCAAGATAACTGCATCTTCAATTTTGATTTACAAGTTCCAAGTTTAGTAATGTCTTCAAATAGGGCATTTTGATCTGGTAAATTGATTTCCAGAAACTTGGAAGTTCCAGAATCAGTTTCTGTTTTCTTTGTGCCCAAAAGTTCAGTCCTTAGTGTATTTCACTCATCTAGTATTTTGCTATAAGTTGCAAGGAGAAGCCAAGCTGCATTCTCTGAATTTACTTTGGAAAGTTCTTCTTCTAAATGCTCAGGTTCGCCATTTTCAAATTCTGTCTTCCATATAACACCAGGAGTTAATCTTGCTAAGTTCTCTGCAACTTTAAAACATGGATCACCTTTCCTCCAGTTTCCAATAATAATTTCATCATTTACTTCTAAGGCATCATAAAAAGTCTCTTTAGTGTCCATATTGCTATCGACAGTCTCTTCAAAGTGATCTAGGCTTTTTCTATCAAGCATTTCACAATTTCTCCAAAAAAGTACCCCTTACCCATTTTTAAAACCGTTCCAACATTTTGGTATTTAAAAAAGCACTACCCCACTCCTGGTACCAAATTTTATATTAGTCAGCCAAAGGGGTGCTGATTTGAAATACCGAAAATGGGTTGGTCTTTACAAAGGGTATTTATTTGGGGTAGAAGTCCACAGATACCAGGCCATAAAGCATTATGTTTCTTCTCTCACCACAGTCCATTGCCACATGTTAGAGCAAGACAGCTGCCTGCGTTTGCCAGGGTTCAGGCTTCTGGGGTTCCTCTCTTCCCGGGGCTGCATTTCTCTCCAGACTTAGCTCCTGTTTCCTCCACAAGGTCAGCTGTAGAGGATCAGGCAAACAGCTTGCTTCTCGTCTCCTGGGACCTTCTTTCCAACCTCAAAACTGCTTCTCAAAAGACTGCTTCAACTCTGTTCTTTTCCTTGCATTTTATATTCGATTCCCTACCCACCAAGGGGTGGGGCTCAATGCCCTACTGATGTGGCTGAGTCAACGCCCTAATTATAACTTAATCATGCCCAGATTAACAGATCAGTTTACAAGCATGTTCCAATAATATTTTTGGAATTCATAATTTCATCAAATTGGCCAACGTTTACAGGCACCATCCACATATAAAGAGGTATTAATATGGGGGGGAGGAAAAGAGGAGGATTTCGGATATATGAGAGTCTCTTGTAGTCTGTGTGTGACTTTTCTGTTACCTAAAATTCTTTGAAAACAAAATGAAAAATTGTGAGACACTGGTGAATGAATGGGGGAAGGTACCACGGTAGACAGGATAACAGATATTGCATTGATGAAAGACAAAATATCAAAAACATTTTTTTTAGATATCTTTCATTATTTTTTAATATCCCAATCTCCCATCTTTTAATTTCTTTTTATTTTTAGTTTTTTAAAAATTTTTATTTATTTTATTTCTTATATTTAAACTTATCATTATTCTTTCATTTTCCTATTAATTGTTTTTGGCTATTGTAATAGCTTCATTTTTGAAGAGGCTTTGGATCACAGAAGAGTTACATCTTGGGCTGTGGTGGATCATTGGTGTGGGGTGTCAGTGATGGGGGATGCATGGGAGGAAGTTCACCTGAGCATACATATAAGGTATATAAAAATGTTCAAGTGTTCACATGGCATTGTCACAGTGGATGGAGAGTCACACAATAAACAAGAGAACACTGAATTTCCATCCTGGTGAGCTCTGCCACATTCTCTATGGGAGCAGCAAGGGTCCCCCAAGTGCAGGAGCAGTGACTGGAGAAGGAGGATGATCCACTAATGAACACTTGATATTGATGACTCGCTTCATGAGTCTTTGGTCTTGAAATTGAGGCTTAGCCTATTGTTATGGGGTGCCTAAAGGTTGCCTCCTGAAAGCCTCCTTGTTGCTCAAATGTGGCCTCCCTCCAAGCCAAACTCAACATATGAATGCATTACCTTCCTCCCAGCATGGGACATTATTCCCAGGGATGAGCCTCCCTGGCACTGAGGGATTACTACCAAGTACCAAGTAGCAATGCAACTGGAAAAAGACCTCAAATTAAAGGCAGAAAAGGTAAAGAAAATGAGATTTTACGGCTAAGAGACTTCAAAGTAATTCGGGAGGTCATCCCAGAGGTAACGTTTATACACATCTCAGCAGGATCTCATAGACTGCCAAAGTGGATATTACCCCAAGTAGTGGGGCTCCTGAGGGCTCTGGAGGCACCCAGGTCCTACAGTCAGAGAAGATAGCTCTGGAGTTTGGTGCATTGTCACTGTGCTCTACTTTGGAGTTTGTGCTCCTGAGAGTGACAGAGTTGGACTCAATTATGTCTTACCTGCACATGGCTCATCTGTCCCTTCTATTTAAACTTATGCTTGGTGCTGGAGTTTGTAGGTCTATGTCCAGAAAGTCAAGTCTTTGGGCTGCCCATGTGCCAGCTGGGCCCAGAACCTCGGCAGAGTTTCAACACCTACTCTACAGTTCACTGGACTCACCTAGGATAACTAGCAGGGAGATGATGATGGACAACAGCTGTCACAATGAATGAAGAGAGTCTGCAACTGCAGGCAGGATAGTCCATCCATCTTAGCCTTGGGATATAAGCCTCTCAATTGGAGGTGGAGTGAACATCACCATCCCAGAATCCTTGGGATTGGGGGAAAAGCTATGGAATAGAGTGGATTTCCTGGAATTCTACTATACACATATTGTGATTCTAGCAATGGAAGAAATTGCAACATTGATGTGGAGCCAGTGGTCATTGGAGGCTCTGGGGTCAAAAAGAAGGAAAAACAGTTGTAATACGAGAGCTTTTTTGGGGACTTGTGAATCATCCTGAGTGACGTTGCAGTGACAGATATAGGCCATTTTATGTCATCACATAACTTGCAGAATTGTGTGGGAGAGAGGGTAGATTCAATGTGAACTATGGTCCATGCTTAATGGCAAAGCCCCAGGATGCATGTATCAATTACAATGAATGTACCACACTAATGAAAGATGTTAATGTGTGAGGGTGAGGGAGGTGTAGGGAGTGGGGCATATGGGAATCCTTATATTTTTTGTGTAACATTTAAGCAATCTAAGTACCTTTTAAAAAATAAAAAAATAAAATTAAAAAAGTAAATGGTATAGACAACAAAAATTAAAAATATTAATTTTTTTGTCATTTTGCCTTTCATTACTCTAATATCTGTTGTCCTGTTTGCACAGTGACATTTTCTTCTATTTATTCTCCAGTGTCTTACTTTTTCTCATTTTGTTTTCAAAGAAGTTTTAGGTCACTGTAAAGTCACATACAGAATTCAGGGGAATCCCATATGCCTAACATCCTCCCCCTTTTCCCCTTTCCCATATTAATACCGTTTTATGTGTGGATGTTACATTTGTTACAAGTGATATACCAATAGAGAAACATAGCTAATAACCATGGTCAATGGTTTACATTATGGATTATATTTTAGACGGTACACTTTTATTAATTTTGATGATTATTAACATGACCTGCGTCCATCACTGCAAGAGCATGTAGAACACTTCCATTGTCCACTTTGTAACACCTGTTCCATCTGTGCTATTCCTCCCTCCCCCTCCCCTCAGGGCCCATGTTGACCACCCGGCTTTACTCCTTGGATGACAAGATTCATAGCTACTTGCACAACACTAGGGTCTTGACACCTAGGTTTGTCCTTCCCTATTAGAACCACTCATGACCTCAGGAAACTCCCACACCTATGTTTGGGTAAATATCGGTCCTCCCCAGGATGGGATTCCAGCTTCTTCCCACTCATTATGTGGGTATCCACCCACTTGTACAACACATTATGACAAAATGATCACTCACACACTCCCTAGAAGCCTGCCCCAGGTGAGCCCTGTCCTGAATGCTGTGTCATCCAACACCCTAAACCAGTAAACCTTCCTTGTCAAATTCCCAATTTTGTACTTCCAACCACATACCCATCAATCCCCCATGTTCATCTGGTCTCTCCCCCAACCCTCCCCCCAGTTTCATGGATCTTCCAACCCACCCTCCCTAATCTACCCACCTGTTAAACTTGCAGTGCCTAATCCAATAATTTCACTACCCTCCCATCATATACATTCAATACCCAACTACACCCTTTCACTTTTTCATAGATTATGTACACATGGGCATTGACTCATGACCTTATTCTCCCTTTATGTTTCATGTAAACCTATCTTCCAGACATTAGCTGCCTGAGTCTTATCAAGGTTACTGAACTCATTTATAAGTTCTAGAGCTTTGTTTTAGATTTTTCAGGGTTATCTATATATAGGATCCTGTCATCTGCTAATAGTAAAATTTTCACTTCTTCCTTTCCAATTCTGATGTTTTTTATATCTTTTACTTGCCTCAATGCTAAAGCAAGAATGTCTAACACAATGTTAAATAGGAGCAGTGATAGTGGGCATCCTTGTCTACTTCCCAATCTTAGAGTGAAACCTTTTGGAATTTCACCATTGTACCTAATGTTAGCTGTGAGTTTTTCATATCATGTTCAGAAAGTTTCCTTCTATTCCTTTCTTTTGCAGTGTTTTTATCAAGCAAGGGTTGTGTATTTTGTTGAAGGCTTTTTCTGCATCTATAGAAATGATTATGTGATTTTTTTCTTTTTATTTTTTTATGTGGTGTATTATATTGATTGATTTTCTTATGTTGAACCATCCTTGCATACCTGAAATGAAACCCACTAGGTCATGGTGGATTTGATGTGTTGTTGTATATGATTAGCTATTTTTTAGTATTTTAGAATCTAGGTTGATTAGAAAGATTGATCTTTAATTTTCCTTTCTTGTGGTGTCTTTATTTGGCTTTGGTATTAGGGCAATTTAGGCATCATAGAATGAGTTAGGCAATTTTCCTTCTACTTCTATTTCTTGGAAAAGTTTAAGCAAAATTTGTGTTATTTTTTTCTGAAATGTTTGGTAGAACTCACCTGTGAAATTGGCTGGTCCTGGGCTTTTCTAAGTGCAGAGGGAGAAAAATAAAAAAGTGGGGTACAAATAATGAAATGAAAAACCAAATAGAGAAAAATATTCTCTATAAATTAACAGTCCAGAATGATAAGAAGAGAGGGAAAGAGAAAAGACAATAAGAAAAAAAGTTAAAAAAAAAGAAAGAAAACAGAGAAAAGAGAAGGTAGAAATAAAAGCAAAAAAAAAGGAAGACTAAACAAAGAGAGGTGGAATGTAAGAACAAAAACAGAAAAGAAGATGTGAAGATGAAGTTAGGAAAAGAATTAGAATAGGTAGACAAAATTGGTATTCAAAAAACAAGGGAATGGGGAAACACAGCAAACAAGAAACAAGACAGCAGCATCTAACAGTGAAAAAAAAAGAACAAAAAATAAAAATTCAAGCAAGCAATCAACTAAAGTTTTAGGAAAAACAGCCTCTTAGGCCTTTGAGGACCTTCTCAGGCTGCCAGTGTTCATTAATCAATTACCCTGTCACCTGCCCTCTGAATCAAGTTTTAGGAATAAACTAAGTTAAATTCAAAAAAGGACCCCTTCTTTTTTTAAAAGAAAAATACAAAACCAAGATAAGCTAATACAAAAATAATGTCTATGTGTTCCCTGTCCTAAAGTATCAGCTGTTGTTTGATAACCTAGTGGATCACTACTCCAAGGAAAGCTGGGAATCGAATGATAGACTTTGTGTATTTAAAGCAGAGACTCCTCCAATGAGCTAAACTTTCTCATTTAGTCATTTAGCTAAAGAGCTATCCAGTATCTTTCCCTAGGGCAGGTTTTACTCTTTGCAATTAGGTAGATTCCTGCTGATTAGGAGGCTGTCTGTCCCTGCCCCCTATCTATTCTTATTGCTTTCTCTCCCAGGGCTACAGTATGTGACAGCCTGTGTGATCAGTTCCCCCATCACCTGTCTTGGTCAAGCTGAGTTCCTTTCTGAAATTCAAAAGGGACTCTGGCAGCAGAACTCACTGCAGAGAAATGACTCTCAACCCTCTTCCAGACCTCTCACTCCTTCCAGGGGATCATAAGTAGACCCTTGCAAGGTTATTAAGTGCTTCCCATTGCTTGTCTCCCTTAGGGGAGTTTGGAATTTGACAGTTTTTGGCACCAGAATAGTCAATTGCCTGACTCCATCTTCTCCCAGCCCAAGTTTGTCTCTCCCAAGTCAGCTAGGTAAATCAGGCTGCCTTAGCAGATTCACTTCTTCCCTCTTCCCAGGGCTACCTCTTGCCATCTGGTATTTTCCCTACAGTTCAAAGGGGGTCCAGGTAACCAAACTCACATAAAGGAAACCACTCTCCATGCTTCACCCTCTTAAGAGTAAGAGTAACCCTCTTACTCCCAGAGAATGTTCCTTCTTGCTCTGTGGCTGGTGAGAGTCAGGGAGTTCACAGTGGCTTTTTGCTTTGAGGGTGGGGCTTAGCTGCCTACTGTTTCCAGCCACTGGGGCAAGAAACTCATGGTTTTCCCTTGGGCTTTTTATCTCTTTGCCCAGTTCCCTCCAGATTGATGCCCTGAAGCTTCCTGCTCTGTGGGTTCCCAAAACAGCTCACTCAGGCAGAATCTTGCCCCTTCTCAGCCATTTTTTGCAAGAGAGCTGATGAGTTCTCACTTAAATTGATGCCATCTTGCTCTATCTCCCAGCTTTAAATTTTTGAGAAACTTTTTTATTTTGAAATTGCTTCCAACTTTTAGACTAGTACAAAGCAATCCTATACCTTTTAATCAAATTCCCCATTTTTTTAAACTTGCTTTCCTTTATCATTTTCTCTTTTTGGAAAGGCACTGAGCTCTGGAATGGACACCAGATACCTTACCCCACCGCACCCTGGAGGGAATAGTGCCATGTTAATCCCCAATATTTTCTATGTAACTTTTTTGTATTCTAAAACATCTTTAAAAATAATGTTAAAAAACACGATTCTTTTCTTTGTTAGTGCAAAGTATGATTTAAAGTTTTTCTTCATCATATTTAAGGCTATATGTGAATTTAAGGTAGGTTCCTATTCCATGAAATGATCATAGACTCTGGCTCTGAGACTTTGAACCCTGTTATAAGAGGTACATCTTATGCCCCAGAAGAAATGACATTTGATGATTTCCTACTTGAAGAATCTTTGCAGAGTGCTCATCATTTCTTTATGCCTCAGAGTGTAGATAAAATGGTTCAGCATGGGTGTGACCACAGTGTACATCAATGAATATGTTGCAATTGAATGTGCACTTGGTAGTGCAGTGGAATTAAGATACACTCCTAGGAGTGTACCATAGAATAAGGAGACCACTGAGAGTTGAGATGTACAGGTGGAAAATGCTTTATATTTCCGCTGAACTGATGAGATCATTCATATGGAGGAGAAAATCTTGGAATATGATATCAGTGAACGTACCAAAAACCACACCCCAACAGCCAAATACATCACTATTTCATTGAGGAAGGTGTCAGAACAGGAAAGCTGGATCATCTGATCAAGGTCACTAAAAATGGGGAATTTTCAAGGGTTTAAAAAAGGACAGGTGCAACACCATTAAGCTTTGTAACAAGGAATGCAGTGAACTCATGGTCCAGGACCCCAGAACCAGCAGTCTACATAGCTGGGAGTTCATGATGGCTGAGTAGTTCAAGGGGTGACAGATGGCCACAAAGTGTCCAGGAGGACGACATTCAACCCTCCAGAGAGCAAAAAAAGTACATCTGGGTAAAACAGCCTGCATAAGTTATGACTCTGATCTATGAGTATATGTTATTCAGCATCTTTGGCATTGTTGTGGTGTTTAAAAAGATGTCTATAAATGACAGGTTGGACAGGAAGAAGAAAATGGGTGTGAGAGGTACGAGTCAGTGGCCAGAATGATAAGCAGTTTGATAAAGACAGTGGTCATGTACATGGACAGAAAGAGGACAAAGAGGAAGGACT
Source organism: Cabassous unicinctus (assembly GCA_029593785.1). Classification (NCBI taxonomy): domain Eukaryota; kingdom Metazoa; phylum Chordata; class Mammalia; order Cingulata; family Chlamyphoridae; genus Cabassous; species Cabassous unicinctus. Next base: position 27,963 of record JAQZBX010025538.1, read on the forward strand.
ATGATTCTGGTTCCTCTGAAAATCCCCAAAGGAGAAATTCTGAAATTCCTGTATTATTTCCTGGTTCCATGTGCTTGATGTGGTTAACAGGAAAGAGAAAAATATCATAAATCATTTTCAAACAAACAACTGTTACTAACCTATCCATAATTACTACGTTGGAGTCAGGAAATTAATTTAAGGATCTGTTTATCAAATCTAAACAAAGAGTGCCAACTTTGAATAGCAATTGCCCCCCTTACTTTCAAAATATTCCCCATTTTGTCATACATTGGAAGATTTTTATGGAAATGTTTTCATTCATTTGTGGAATGAATATTCAGTCCATTGCTACTGCAGGCACTGACTAGGCAATGGGTTACCTGCAATATGATGGTAGAGAAAGAAATTAAGCAAATAAATTCATACCCATATTACATGTCACATTTTGACCACTGCTAAAATGAAATGAAAGCAGGTAAATTTGAGAGCTTCAGAAGGGGTGCTTGAAGTTAAGGCCAGGCTGGCTGACAGGGAAACATTTGAAGACACTTCAACACAGAAGGCCGAGTCCACAAGAATATCAGACATTTATGACCAGCCAAGGGAGTGTCCAGGACAAAGGCCTAAGGAAAGGGCTTTATTGTATTTTCAAGGTCAATAAATAAGGCAAAGTGGCAGACAAGTAGTAAAATGGAGGGGAATGAGAGATGATTTCAAAGAAGTTTAAGAAAAAGGGGACTTCCAATAGTGAAACTTCAAGATATAGAAAGTCCCTTAACTGCATTTTGTAATTCTTGTACTTCAGGATTGGGGAATGAATGATGGACTAGCATAGACTTACTGTTATTGTAGCTTATTGTGCTAGTACTTACTGTGATCTTAGCAATGAAAGAACTCTTAGCATTGATGTAAAGGCAGTGGCCACTGGAGGTTCTAAGGGGAGGGAGAGGGAAAAACAGGTGTAATTTTGTGACATTTTCAAGACTCAAGAATTATCCTGAATGACATTGCAATAACAGATAGGGGCCATTGTATATCTTATAATAACTTACAAAAATGTGCAGGGGAGACTGTAAACTACAATGTAAACTATAATCCATGCTTTGTGGCAATGCTTCAAGATGTGTTCAATTTTGGCAAATGTACCACACTAAATAAGGATATTGTTAATGTGGGCAAAGGCGGGAGGGCTAGGGAGTGAGGCACATAGGAATCCTCCATATTTTTAATGTAACATTTATGTAATCTAAGTTTCTTTTAAAAAATATAAAAGTATATATTTTTTAAAAGTAACTTGTAAAAGTAACCTGTTGCATACTTTACTAATCCTTATTTCCTCCCCAGAGATTGTCACTGTTAACCCATGTATCTCCTTCAAGTCTTTTTCAATGCATTATACACATATCCATGTATCATACAAATATAATATTATCACATTTAAAAAAAGAGATGTCATATTATCAGAATCAGTTTCTTCAGCCAGAAAATGACTCCCTTCTTTGCCTGTTGATTCAGAGGCCTGAGCAGCCCAAAGT
>JAQZBX010025539.1:0-29478 GCA_029593785.1 Cabassous unicinctus
AAAATTATAGAGGGAAGCGGGTGTGGCTCAGTGGATAGAGCCCCCGTTTACCATATGGGAGGCCCGGGTTCGCGTCCAGAGGCCTCCTTGTGAGGGGACGCCGGCCTGAGCGGCCCAGTGGGCTGATGCAGCAACCTCACAGAAGGAAGCGGGTGTGGCGCAATGGATAGAGCACCCGTTTACCATATGAGAGGCCCTGGGTTCGCTTCCCAGGGCCTCCTTGTGAGGGCAGGCTGGCTCGCCCAGCGCCGTGGGCTGATGCTGCAAGACCTCACAGCAAGGGGGAGATAAGCAGATACAGAGAAGACACGCAGCGAATGGACACAGCAGCACAAGCAGCAAGGGGGGGATAAATAAAATAAAAATAAATAAATCTTTAAAAAAAAAAAAAAAATTATTGAGAAGGGGAAGGGCACAAGTGAAAACAGAAACATAAACTATAGATCTAAATTATAACATTCATCTCATATTTTCTACCGTCATCTACCCATTCCTAAACCAGATTGTGGAGTTAATGCAATTAAGCACAGACATCAATTCTGATTTTGGAAAACTTATTAACTTTTCCTACTATTTATCATATACATTCACAAAAAGAGATCTTTGCTACAACTTACATGCAAGAAAAAGGGAATCCTAAGAAAGGAAAAAGTAGTTCTAAATTCTACAAACTTAAGGAATAATAGGAATTTTATATTTCAGGGAAAGGTATTTAGAGACATAAAATTTTACTACGTCTTCAGTCTATTCTTCCAGATTCTATTATGAAATTAAGTTATAAATCAATCATAGAATGAAATTTCCATTTTACTGGACAGCCATTTAATTAAAATTTTGAAATCACACATAATTCCATGATCTTAACTGCTTTCACATTATTTTCCTTCTTTCTTTAAACACATGCATTTTTTATATAGTTACAATTATAATTGTTACAGCATTTTATAGAAATTTTCAACTCTAAGAGACCAAAGAAATAAATCATCTAGACCTAACAATCATTTTTTAGCTCAGGGAACCAATGTTCAGATAAATTCACATATTTGCCCAAGTCACATATTTACTTAGCTGAAGAGCTGGGACTAAACACTAATATCAAATTCCTAATTCATTGCCCTTCCCATTACACTCTAACGTTTCCTTCAAAGAATCCTTTCCTTTTCAGAAGAAAGAAACACCTTTCTTAGTAAACTGCATTTGTAGAATTTGGGATTCATCCTACAGAGGTGTTATCAATATGTTCCTTCCTCCTCATTAAAGCCACTGCTAGTGACCATCTGTCTCCCTACATTAAAATGAAGCCATTTGACCTTCTTCTAAGCTTTATTTAAACCAGTGGTTTTCAAACTATGTTCTTTCTAAGTATTCCTAGTGGCTCTACAACAGTATAACCTTAGGGGCCCACCTTCACAAGGCTGAGGACATAATCCTCTGAGCATCCCATCCCCAAATCAACTACAGTAGCCATATTTCAATCTGTCCTGAACACTGGGCTCCCATGTATGATTTCATTTGGGAAAAAGAAAAAATTCTTCTGCTTAAAAAAAGCCCAATACTTCTGCTCTAGTTCAACTTGTCTTTGATCTTTCAACATTCTTCTAATACTGGTACACTCCGTACAAATCTCCGGATTACCAAGCCTCCCTCTTTGTAGCCTACAATTCAATTGCTTCCAACTTCCTAATTCTTCTTAAAAAGATGTGGTTGCAAGGAGACTATGACTTTCTTACCTAGAGTAAGCATTCATCAAAGTTGCTGCAGTTGTCCTTTTTGCTGCCCCCTTCTCCAAAATCTGATAAACTTCATCCTTGTTGTGTACTGTAATTTCTTCTAAACCTTTGATTATCACTCCCCTCTGACAAATATCAAAAGAGCAACCATTAGACTGGTTAAAATAGTAAAATGACTTTGCAAAACATCACACATTAAAATTTAGAGACATTTTATTCTCAAAGACTGAGTTACCTTATTACGGGGATCATCAAACATCTGTAGTCTCTCAGAAACATCAGTAGCTGGATTAAGGAGATCAAAAAGTTCTTCATTATATATTTCCAACAGAGACACTTTGACTGAAAATTCAGTACCATTATCAGTAAGTTTCTCAAAAATTTGATGAAGAGTACGTGGAATTATACCAGCCAAAGGATCCTGAAATTATATTAGTGAGAACTAAAATAAATGAAGAATTCCAATTACCATGGCAGTTAAACACATGTATTAAAAGCTTCCTTTATAGTATATTTAAACATAAGTATACCATGCAAGATTGAAAAGAAAAAAAAAGTAACCTAATGTTAGAGAAGCCAAATCACTTATAACACTCTAGTCAACAGTAATTATTATTATCTTCCACAAATCTGGACATATGTCAGCCATCTTCAAACCTGAGCATTACACAGAAACCAAATGAACAAAGCTACTTATAAAGCCAAGTTCAACAATCCTTTCCATTTTTCCTCGTGAGAATATAATACCATACTTTTAATCAGAGGAATGGCCTGTCTAAGAGTGTTGCTAAATTCTGACATATGATAGGGATGTCCTTAAATATCCAAGTATCCTTAATAAAATTATGAATCACTAAATTTTGAAACTGTTTTCAGCCTATTCCATATCTTCTATGGTTACAATTCCATAACTTTATTTTCCACGTGTAAAGTAAGTTAATGCCTCAATCATGTAACTGCTAGAAAAAAAGGTTCTACCTAAATGTTAATTTGGAAAATTAACTCAGTCATTACACTCATTTAAACAAATTTGAGGGAGATCTTTGTGAAATGTAATATAAGTATTTTACTATATTGAATAGCCATCTTAATTTCTTGAAAAGTCAAAGTTGTCATTAATAAAATACCATACTGTCCTCTGCTACACTAACTTTTCGAAAAATTATTCCCTCACTACAAAAGCCCTTCCCTTCAAGCCCTACTCATACTCCACTTTCCCACAAAATTCTGCTTCAACTATTCTGTCCAAACAGACCCTTCTGTGCCATATATATTGGTCCTCTTTCTCCCGAGTCTGAATGTTTCTTAAACAGAAGCCATATCTTATTAATTTTACTATACAGTAACTAAATTCATGTTTGACATAGGTACCCTGGTCTTTTCTATTTCAAGACAGAGGTCCTCAACCAAGTAATATTCAGATAAATTTCAGCCATGTTAGAGACAGAAGTCTGTCATGAACAATAAATACCTCCTCCCAAGTATACTCTTCATTAGGTGATCTTTCACCTTCCATTGTAAAGGTTTTTCCAGTGCCAGTTTGGCCATATCTGTCAAGATTAACAAAAGTGTTAAATCAAAAACAATAACAATATACAACTCAACACTGAAAAGAGCTAAACTCTTGAACAGACATTTCTCCAAAGAAGATATACAAATAGCCAATAAGCACATGAAGAGATACTCAGTATCATTAGCCATTAGGGAAATGCAAATCAAAAGATACTACCACACACCCACTAGAATGGATATTATTTAAAAAATGGAAAACAATAAGTGCTGGCTAGGATGCAGAGAAATAGGAATCCTCATACATTGCTGGTAGGAAGGTAAAATATGTAACCGCTGTGGAAAACAGTTTGATAGTTATTCAAAAAGTTAAAAATAGAACTACCAGATGATCCAGCAATCCAACTTCCATGTATAAAGCCAAAAGAATTGCAACCAGGGACACAAACAGATATTTGTATACTATTGCTCAGAGCAGCATTATTCATAATAAACAAAAGGTAGAAGCAACCCAAATGTCTATCAGCAGATGAATGCATTAGCAAATTGGGGTATATACATACAATGGAATATTATTCAGCCTTAGAAAGGAATGAAATTCTGATACAAGCCACTACATGGATGAACCTTGAAGACAGTATGTTGAGTGAAGTAAGTCAGACACAAAGGGACAGATATTGTATGATTCCATTTATATAAATTAGCTAGACTATGCAAACACATAAATACAGAAAATAAATTACAGATTATTAGGGGGATGGGGCAGGGGATTTAATACATAATGGGGACAGGGTTTCTGTTTGGGATAATGAGAGAAAGTTCTGGTAATGGATAGTGGTGAGGGCACAACATTTTGAAAGTGATAAATCCCACTGAATTGTATGCTTAGGAGTAATTGGAATGGGAAAGTTTATGTTGTATATATATTTCCACAGTTAAAAAAAGAAAAAGAAAAAGCAACTACAGTGACAATGACAATAATATGCAATACATAATCCTGAACTGGATCTAATAATGGAGGAGAGAAGGCCCAAAAAGACATTACTGGGACATGCAAAACAATTGGAATATAGACTGAAAGCTTTTTATCAATGTTAAAGTTCTTGAACTTGTTAACTGTACCTAAGGAGGTTACATAAGCGAATATTTTCATTCTTAGGAAATATACATGGCAGTATTAAGTGCTCAAGGAGAATGATATATAAATCTACTCTCAAATGTTTAGAAAATTGATAAATAAACACACTGATAGATGGATAGATAGAAGGATACACAAATGTGGCAAAAAGTTAGAATTGGTTGATCTAGGAAGAGGAGGTAAGGGTATGTTGGAATTCTCTGTATGGAGTTTGTATTAGTTTTTGCAACTGTCCTGTAAGCCTGAAATTGTTTCAAAATAAAAAGTTTAAGAAAAATTAATTAAAAAAAAAAAAAAAAAAGACACCAAATATATGCATCTAAACCTTTACATCAATTTAAAACATAGTGTTTCACTTACGCAAAAATAGTACAATTATAGCCCATAATAACTTCATCCAGAATTGGGCATACAACACTTCGGTAAACATCGATTTGTTTAGTGGATGCTCCAAAAACCTACAGAAAAAATAAAAATAATTCTATAAAAATTTTCTTAAAAATAAAAACTCAAAATTACTCATTTTAATAATTTTATTTTTAGTGTATTAATTCATTCAGCCCATTAGAACCATCTGATAATTCAAGGCATCAATTGAAATTTGTAACTGTATCCTATTAAAGAACTTTGGGGTAATGTGCATACTAAGAAAACTTTGAATTAATGGATAATCAAGAAGTAACACCATTTTAAGAAGAAATTAAGTACCATATCAAAAGTATATGTTTTTCTCGAACTCTTGTCGGCCAATCCTCCAGTTCGTATACTAATTTCTTTTCGTACATGATCACATTCTACTACAGAATGGGCATTAGCTTTCCTCTCTGCCAAATTAAATGGTCTATGAAAAGAAATAGACAAAGTTATTTGAGAACTCTTAGTTATCAGGTTAGCAATGACATTTTCATTAAGCACATTAGACAAACAAGAACAAAGTGAAGTCCTGACTACTTTACACTGTTGGTGATAGGGATTAAATAATACTGCTGAAGTAACAGCAAAATTTTAAGGATCTTAAGTCTCAAAAATAAAATTAGGTGTTTCTTTTTTAATTTTCAAAAATATATAAAACATTACAATTCTGACAGTTTCTTAGAATAGATGCTAAAATAATTTAACTTATAAAGTAAGCCAAACTTATTTTTCAGAATCCTATTTCTACTATTACAATATGTCTAAGTTGTATTATGATGTAACAACAAGAACATGCCAAATTTGTGTTCAAAATACTAACCTGCAAGTGGGAACCTGGCATAAAATTTTTTAAAAATGAATAATATGTTGAGTACTAGCTTTGTGCCAGGTACTCACTGTTGCAAGTGCTTAACATGTATTAACTTGCTTTGTCCTATTGCTGGTACTATTATTAGCCCCATTTTTCAAATGAAGAAAAAGGCACAGAAAGGCTACATTGCCGGAAGTTACCCTGTAAATGACAAAGCTGAGTTTTAAATCCAAGCAGACTAGATCAAGAGTTCCCATTCTTCTGAGATGACTAAGGAGCAACTTACCTTAAAAGATTACTTCCTCAGGGAGTTCTTCCCCTCCCCTAAGCCTCTTCCCACCCCAATCTGTCCCTACCAAGACCACATTAAATTTTTTGCTCTGTGTTTCTTTAGCACCCTTTACATACCCTCCTAAACATCCCCTCACTTATAATCATTTGTTATACATCACTGTTCCCCACTAGACCTCAGATCAACAGAGAAAGAAACTCTCTTCAATTTACTATTATCCCAGAGCCTGTTACTATGCTTATCATGCAGTAGGTGCTCAAATACTTATTAAACTACAATGCTTAATAAATGTCATCTTAAAAGAAATGATGGGAAAGCTAAAAAGAACCATAGTCCAGAGAGTAGCAGCCATAAGATATTTATATCCTTACCATATGTCTGAACCAAGGGAGGGAACTACTCTTAAACTGAGCTATTTCTTACACTGAGTATACATATTTTTGGAAGGAAATACCAAAGAGGAAATTATCTTTCTCCTCATCTCTAGACAAGCTAAGTTACTCTTTAAGACAGGTACTTCAACTTCCCCTTCAGAACCAACTTATATTGAGGTAGGCCAATAGTTCCATATGGGATGAATTTTTCTCATGTGACTAAAGCTTTTCCTATTATTCCTGGCATCCGTAAGCTCTGGAGGTGATTAAGTCACTAATGAATATCACTCTAGTTGTCAAGACAGAGTAGGAAATTCACACAGATCAATCACATTTTCCTAAGTTATCAAAACACCCAGAGAGGAGCTTTGGGGGCTGTCTGTACTACAAGTACTGCCAAGCTACTATTTTCCTACATATACTTCTTCTAATTAGAAATTGCAAGGTTTCCACTGATCATGCTAACAATTTGTTGTTCTCTCTATAGTTTATATATTTTAATATAAAAATTCAAGTACACAAATGGTGAAGGGAGATTGGCGATTATAAAAACAACAACAAAAGTCCTGTTCTGTGGAAAAGTGCTAAATTCATTCATTCAAAAGATATTCATCAAGTACCTACTACGTGATAGGAACTGTTCTAGACACTGGGGATATAGTTGTTAACACTGGGGATATGCAGTAAACAAAACCAAGTTTCTGTCCTCAGGGAGCTTTCATCCTAGTTTTGAAGGAAGAGCAGGATGAAATGATGAACAAGTAAATATATTAGGTAGTGATAAATTAGAAAATAAAATAAAACAGACTGGGGGGTAGCAAGTGATAACAAGGGAAGATAGATGGATGAAATTTTAGGGTTATCAAGAAAGGCGTCAGGGAAGCGGGTGTGGCTCAATTGATGGAGCCCCCATTTACCATGTGGGAGGCCCCGGGTTCGCTTCCCGGGGCCTCCTTGTGAGGGCAGGCCAGCCTGGCGCAGTGGGCTGATGCAGCAGGACCTCACAGCAAGGGGGAGATAAGCAGACACGGAAAAAACGCACAGCGAATGGACACAGCAGACACAAGCAGCAAGGGGGGGGATAAATAAATAAATAAATCTTTAAAAAAAAAAAGAAAGGCGTCTCTAATAAGGTGATATGAAGCAGAATCTAAACAATGAGGGAGCCAGCCATGTAGATATTTTGACAGAAAAGCTTTCCAGGGAGAGAGAACAGAAGGTGCAAAGGCCCTGAAGCAGAAGCATGGTAGATGGATTAAGGAAAGACTGAAGGAAACAATATATGTGGGGGTGAAGGGATTGGCAGGGGATCAGAAAGATAGCCAGTTGCTAGATCATATAGAGGTCTAATCTTTAGCCTGTGGACTAGATCAGGTCTTGCCCTACTAGCAAAAAATAAGAATTATTTTGTTGGGAAGCAGATGTGGCTCAAGTGATTGAGCTCCTGCCTACCACATGGGAGGTTCCTGGTTCGATTCCCGGTGCCTCCTGGAGGAGACAGCAAGCTGGCACAACAGGCAGGCGCAGCAAGCTGACGCAACAAGAGACACAAAAAGAAAAAATATAATGAGAGACACAACAAAAGCAGGGAGCAGAGATTCCCAGTGTCTCCTAAAGATGAGCAAGACAGCGAGCTGATTCGACAGGCAGGCAGGGCAAGCTGATGCAACATGATGATGCAACAAGAGGCACAAGAAAAAACATGAGAGGTACAACAAAGTGGGGAACGGAGGTGCTCAAGCAATTAGGTGCCTCCCTCCTAACATCGGAGGTCCGCGGTTTGGTTACCGGTTTGGTTTCCAGTGCCTCCGGGGAAGACGAACAGACACAACAAGTGTAGACAACGAGGGGGTGGGGAGAAATAAATAAATCTAAAAAAAAAAAAAAAGCAGAAGAATATGTGACAGAGATGGTATGTGGCCAGCAAAGCCTAGAGATATTTACCATCTGGGTCCTTTACTAAAAAGTTTGCCAACCCGAGGGCCTTATCATTCATAACTCCTTTATTAAATAATGCTTGACATACGTGCACTCAAAAGGCTATTAGAAAGAAGACAACCTAAAAAGAAAAAAAAATCTCTATACTAAACTTCTTGAAAATACTAGACAATGCCTAACCACATTTCACTGGTGATAGAGTAAAAGAAATCTCTTCTGAAGTAAGGCTTGAAATGGATGGGGATGATAAACACCAAGTTAGGATAATGGTTAACTCTAAGTGAAAAAAGAGCGGTTGAGGAGTAGTACACAGGGGGCTCTAGCTGTAATGATTGTTTTGTTTCTTAACCTGGGCAGTGTGTATACAGATATTTGTTACATTGTTCTTATAGGTCCGAGATATTTTTTAACAATAAAATAAGAAGTCAAATTAGGAAATAAAACTATACAGAAAGAATAATATTGCCTAGCTTTTTACACAACCAAAATAATCTTAAAATTTGTATTTGTAACATGGGCTGTTGAAAAAAAAATACTCAAAACAAGTAACTATTTAACAGCAGCCCTAGAGTGAAGCTGTAAGTGTAAACTGGCTAGACTTAAGGTTATCACCAAATATCCTCTTTGGCACCTAGTTTAGAAACCTAGCTATCATCTTTGAAACCTACAGTTTAAGTCACCAGAGTTGCATAAGCCATAATCTAGTAAAGTTTGTTGATACAGTTCTTTTTTATATTAGAAGTTTTAGAATTCCAGAAAAGTTGCAGATAATTATTCATACAGATTTTAAAACAAATACCAGCAAACTGTCCAGGACGTCTAAAAATTTTAATAAATCAATCTCTAATTAAGCAGTAGTTTATACAGGAGCATTCTTCCTTTACTTGCTCATTTTAAAATGAAGTTATTTGGAAACCAATATGGGGAGATTTGAACACCGCCCCACCCACCTACTGGCTCACCAGGAAAAAGTATATGAACAAACCATAGATGAACGGAAAGATCAAATTGCAGCAGCTCAACCAGAAACCTACACCGTTTTTAAGCTGTCTCTTTGATCTTTTAAAACCATAAACACACTTTATAACTTAAAATTTAAAGTTTAAATACAGTGACGTTTACTAGGGATTAAGAAACTAGAATAGTTAAAGGCGATGATTACGTTTTTATGGATGATGGAGATGATGAAAATCCCAATATAAGTGCTAAAACATCTGTAAAGTAGTTATGCAGTCTTATCTCCAAACTGACAAACTTCATGGAGTAACACATAAAAGTGGAACCTAAGTCTTTACCGGTATTAGTTAAAAAATAAGCATGCACTTTTCACTTAAGAACGGTGATCAAATTCGCCTTCTGAGTAGCAGTTTAAATATAACAAGCACCCTGTTTTCTCCCGGAAAAAAAAAAAGACACTAATTTATTCCTCTCAGCAACCTGGTGTCGTTTTGATGGAACAGAACGCGGGGAACATTAAAACTGAGGAACGTTTGCTACCCTCAGTGAATGCAAACAAAATCCCTTTCCCCGGACCGCCCAAGATGGAGCCCAGGCGCCGCGAATCCTGCCAGTCTTGCCCTACCTGCATCTCACCACCACCTGAATGTTCTTCCCTTTCTCCTCTTTCTTCTTCGCGGAGGAATTCGGCTGAGACGCCATAACTTTCCGCACCGAAAAATCCAGGCCTGACAGCAGGCTCCGGCGCTGCGAAGTGCAAAGGGATTAGGCTGACGGCGTGGGCCGGAGTGCCCACCTCCCCTGCCGGGTCCTGGTGCAACCGGGGAGAACAGACCCACGCGGCTCGGCGCCTCCGCTCTCCACCCGGGACTCTGACAGACCGAGGCTGCTGCCCGGGATCAGCCAGAGTCAACCTCACCACCCGAAGTCCGAAAAATCAAGCAACGACTACGCGCCTCAATTTGAAAAAGGAGCCGAGTCGCCGGGCCAATCGCGGCGCGGGGGCGCAAGGCACCATGGGACTCTGCGTCCTCGCGTGAGCCCCGCCCCCGGGGCGTGGCCTACGGTGACGTGAAATTCTGGTCTGTCTGGGCTCGCCCAGAACTGGTAGTTACGTGCGGGAAAGATAGACATAAAGAGCGTGACGGTTCAGCGTGGCGTTCAGAGTGAAACCCAAAGTGATACGTCAAATTCTCGCTCCTTCACTTTCCAACTGGATGACCTTTATCAAATTACATAACGTCTCTAAACCAATCTTTCCTCATTGCAAAATGGAAATAATAGTAACGGTCTCAGACGGTTGTGGTGAGAACTAATAAACTAGTGCGTGTAAAGCGCTTAGACTGTGTCTTGAACATAGTAAGCGCTCAGGAAAGGGTGACTATGATTATAATAATTACTAGAGAATTGTAAGAGAGTGCTATGGAAGCACAGAGGAGAGGGGCTCAAATACCATTTGGTGGTCCAAAGCAAGTTCTGGAGATAACGTCCAGAATATTATTCAGATGTTAAGAGATGATACGGGAACCAAATCTTAATGAAATAAGTCTTTAATGTCGCTTTAAGAACTCTGGATTTATCCTTCAGCTGATGAAAAGCCTTCATCACTACCTGAGTCCAAGCAAGAAGCCAAGATCTGAAATGTGTTTTGGAACAGCCGCTCTGCAATGACAGATGGAATCTCGCGAGCGCTTATGTCAAATTACGAGGCGCAGCATTTAGCCGGCGACCCAAGGAGGTTGCGCAAACCACCCGTCCACCGTCGGCCTACAAATCCCAGCATGCAGCGCCGGCCGGGCTGGCCTACCGTCGGTGGCCTCCGACTTTCCGTAGATGCGTTTTGGATGTCGGCGATATTTGGGGTGATTAGGCCACTTTAGGTGTGGGTTTGGACCCAGGAAATATTGAGCCAGGGGTCTTCAGCTTAGACGGCTCCTGCATCTACGCTTCTGGGCCACAGAAACGTAAATGTTAGTCTCTTAGAAAAAGCAACAACTTGATGGAGTGGAAAGCTCTCAATTCCCCCCCTGTGTTCCTCCATTTACTAAACCCCTACTCCCTCCCCGCACTAAAAAAACCTTCCCCCACTGCCCCCCGGGAAACATCTGCATCCTCTTAGATGCTCACGGGCATCTCAAACTGAACGTGCACAAAACAGAACTCTTTATCCCCCTTACTTTCATCTTAGTCTTTTTCATTTGGGCACAAGGCACTAACCAGCACCTATGAATCCTTCACACTCCCAATGCACACTCTCAATGCAGTCCTGATAGTTTTATCTCGAAAATATGTCTCATAAGTCGCTTCTCGCGTCCAAGACCCCTTCATTTCTTCCCAGACCACTGTCATCAGTCTCAACAGATTTCCCTATTTCTACTATTATCACCTCTCCCCATTGCAATCCCCCAGCAAGAAAAGGGATCTTAAAATAAATAAATAAATAAGAATCAGAGCGTGCCCTCCATTTGCATACAATCTTACAATAGCTTCCCATGCTTGGAATAAAATCCAAACTCTTTACCATGCCTTACAGAGCCCTCATGACCTGGCCCTTTTCTATAACATCTACTCCAGCCACTTTCCACATAGTTCACGGCTATGGTCAGAGCTTCTAAGCTCTTTCTTGCAGCCAGGCCTTTGTGCTTCTTTGTGCTTTGTCCCTCTGCCTGGAACTCTCTTCCTTTGACTCTTTGTACTGCATACCCACTTTCATTCTTCAGCTCTGAGTTGGACTTTCCCTTTAAAAAAGGACCTTCCTATAATTTTCTATTTCAGGATCCTGTTTAGTTCCTACATAATACTTACTACAGTCTAATTATATTGTCTGTATGTTTTCTGTCTCTCCAGCTAGAATATAAGTTTCATCAGGGACCATATCTATCTTGTTCACTGTTGTTTTTCCAGTGTTTAAAATAGAACTTTATGCTAAGTAGTTCCTCAGTAAGTGCATATTGAATACCTGAGAGATGTAACTGAACCTCTCTCAGCCTTGTTTTCCTTTTCTGTTAAAATGGAGATAATAAATAATCACTATTACCCTAAGGATTAAAGATAATAACATGTAGGGGAGCCTGTGTAGCTCAGTGGTTGAGTGCCCGCTTCCTATGTACGAAGTCCAGGGTTCAATCTCTGTGCCTCCTAAAATAATAATAATAATATGTATAAGTGTCTGACGGGGGGGGGATAATTTCTTCTCCTTTTCTTTCTCATTGGTAAACACTTAAGCAGTATTTACATTTACAGTCATTTGGTTTTATGCAAAAAATCCAAGAGTCTCCTTTGAAAATAAAAATAGCTACCATTTATCTAGGGCTTACTATGTGACTCTGTATCAGACTCTGATAAAGACTGTGTGCATCATCTCATTTAATCTTCAGAACTATTATGAAATAGGATCTATTATTTCTCAGTATTTTGTGAATAAACAGGTCAAGTGAGATTAAGTATATTATCTGTAGGCATACAGCTAATAAAGAACAGTGAAGGAACTCAGTGAGATTAAGTATAATATCTATACTCATACCGCTCATAAGTAACAGTGAAGGGAGACTACTGTCTACCCCACTAACTATACAAATGCATTCACTTTCTTCATAGCCTTCTTGAGTGCTTACTAGGGACCATACAGTGAAGACACAAGCTGAATTATAGTCCTTGCCCTCAAGATTTTAGTCTAACAGAGATAGCTAGGGTCTTATGGACATTTATAAAAGTTTTGTTGAACTAAGCAGACGGTTCTGAAATGTTATTTTACACTGCCCCTGTAGAGCTCAAATTGCAGAGGCTAATAAAACCTATCTTAAAAGTCTGCTCAGGATTGGAAATGATTTTTAGTTCTCTAAGAAAAGTTAACCTGGATCGAACCCATGCAATATCACTACCCTTGTGTTAAGTCTGGCATTTCTCTTTCAAGAGAGTGCATGAGGAATGTTGTATAGATGATTTTCAATTGGTTTTTTAAATTAAACGTGGACATCATAAGTTAAACAGTTCTAAAATACTTCTAACACATAAAAAAAGAAAAAACAAAAAACAAAAGAAAAAATGGTGTTTCCCTGCCCTATCCCACCCCAATCCTTCACACGTCCTCCCCAAAAGCAACCACTTTCAAATTCTTTTAGCTGTTTTTTCTAGCATTTGCACATTTCCATTTTTGTAGAGAATTTGTGTATACCGTTACCTTTTGATTAATCAATTTTAGACATTATTTATTGACTTCCTCTATGGCAAATGACCATTTAGTTCACAGTACCCCTTCCCCATACACCCAACATTACAATTTTTGGTTAAATCAAAAACCTGAATTTACATTATTATGGCTATTCATAGCTGAACATTTCAGACTAGTGAGATTGTATTCTCTTATTTCTTGTCTATCCTTAAGTTAATTTCTCTGTTTTGTTTGCTTAGTTTTCATTGTCCTTTTTCTAATTCTTCCTACAGCTTTCTCTCAGTAAAAGTTTCCACCAATTTAATCACATCAGGAATCTATCAGTTTCAAGCTTTTTCTAATTGCAGTGCTTGCTTTCTAGGCTGGAGCATGGCTGGCAATCTAGAAAATCTCTTCATTTTTATCCCAGATTTGCCTATCTTCTGGATTGGATCTCATGTTTTCTGGATCTCATTTTGGACTATCTTGGTTTACTCTCTTGTTTAAGAAAAGCTTCCTGAGAGCATGTGCAGAGGAGAAAATTTTTTTGAGAACTTGCTTGTCTGAAAATGTTTTTATTCTAATCTGACACTTGATTGAAGTTATATGTACAATTCCAGATTTTAAATCTTTTCCATACTTTTTTGTTATTTTAGGGGACGGAGTGTATTAGTTCCCAACGACTGATATAATAAATTACCACAAACTTGGTGGCTTAACAAAAAGCACATGAAAAAAAGTTCAATATCACTAGCTATTAAGGAAATGCAAATCAAAACAACAATGAGATATCATCTCACACTGCAGAGAATGGCCATTATTTAAAAAACAAGACAATAAGTGCTGAAGAGGATGTGAAGAAATAGGAACACTCCTTCACTGTTGGTGGAATGTAAAATGGTGCAGCCTCTGTGGAAGACAGTTTTGACAGTTTCTCAGGAAGTCAAATATAGAACTGCCATATGATCCAGAAATTCCTCTACTAGGAATATATCCAGAAGAACTGAAAACTGAGACGTGAACAGACATTTGCACACTGATGTTCATAGCAGTGTTAGTCATGATTGCTAAGAGATGGAAACAACCCAAGTGTCCATCAACCAATGAATGGATAAACAAAATGTGGTATATACATACAATGGAATACTATGCTGCTGTAAGAATTGAAATAGGTTTTTTTGTTTTATTTTGTTTGTTTGTTTGTTTGTTTGTTTTTGTAGGTACCGGGACCAGGGATTAAATCCGGGACCTTGTATGTGGCAAGCTCGTGTTCAACCATTAAGCTACAATGGCTCTCCGAAATTGGGACACATATGATAACATGGATAAACCTTGAAGACATTATGTTGCGTGAAATAAACCAGACACAAAAAGACAAATATTGCATAGTCTCACTAATATGAACTAAATGCGAAGAATAAATGCATAAACGAGCAGAGGTGGCTCAAGCGATTAGGCGCTTCCCTCCTACATGGGAGGTCCTGGGTTCAGTTCCTGGTGCCTCCTAAAAAAAAAAAAGAAAACGAACACACAACAAACAGACACAGCAAGTGCAAAACCACGAAGGGGGGCGGGGGCAGAAATAAATAAAATAAATCTTTAAAAGAAAAAGTGCTAAAGGGAAGCAGATGTGGCTCAAGCGATTGACGTCCTGCCTACCACATGGGAGATCCTGGGTTTGGTTCCTGGTGCCTCCTAAAGAAGAAGAGCAAGACAGCAGGCTGACGTGATGAGCAGACATGGCGAGCTGATGCAACAAGAGACACAACAAAGCAGGGAGCGGAGATGGCTCAAGCAATTAGGTGCCTCCCTCTCATATGGGAGGTCCCGGGTTTGGTTCCGGGTGTCTCCTAAAAAGAAGACCAGCATACAACAGACATACCAAATGCAAAACATCAAGGGAGTGGGGAGAAATAAGTAAATAAAAATAAATCTTAAAAAAAAAAACCTACATGGTGTTAAAACCTAGAGTATTGGTTATTAGGAGATAAGAGGAGGGCTGGGAAGTACTGACACTTATTGTATGTAGAAGTTTTAATTAACTTGACTGTAAAAGTGTGGAAATGGTTAGAGTTGATGGTAACACATTATAGTGAGTAGAACGAATGCAGCTGGTTTATAAATGGGATTGTGGCTGAAAAGGGTAGTCTAGGGATGTAAATGTCAATTGAAATAAAGCTGGAGAATAATCTAGGGACTGAATAACATAGTGAGCCCAGAAGTGGATGAGAATTGTGGTTAATATTACAAATACAAGAATGTCCTTCTATGAACTAGAACAAATGTACATCACTATTGCAAGGTGGTAAGAATGTGGAGAGGCATGGGAAAAATACAATTAATGTAACATATGGACTATAGTCAACAGCAATACTGTAATATTCTTGCATCAATGCTAAAGATGTACTGTGTTAATAATAGGAGGGTATGGAAAAATATACCAAATGTACTCTGTAAACTGTAGTGGTAATAGTCTGATGATATTATCTAATAATCTGTAACAAATGTTCCACAACAATGTAGTGTGTTGGTAGAAGAGTGTTGTATGAATTCCACACGTGTATGATTGTTTTGTAAGTTCACAACCTCTCTAATAAAAAAAATTAAAAATTTAAAAATAATAAAAATCTTGCTGACTTAAACCACAGAAATTATTCTTTCATAATTTTGGGAGCCAAAAGTCTGAAATCAGTTACACTGAGCTGGGATCAAGGTGTCAAAAGGGCCATGCTCCTTCTGGGAGCTCTTCGGGAGAATCCATTCCTTGCCTCTTCCAGCTTCTGTTGTCTGGGGCATGCCTTGGCTTGTGGCCACACCACTCCAGACTCTACCTCCATAGACACATTGCTTTCTCCTCTCATGTGTCAAATATCCCTCTTCCTCTCGCTTACAAGCATATATGTTTGCATGTAGGGCTCATCTGGGTAATTCCAGATAATCTCCCCATCTCAATATCTGTAACTTAATCACACCTCTGTGCAATCCTATTTTGCCATATAATATAATATTCATAGGTTCCAGAGATTAGGATGTGGATACTATGGAGGTCCATTATTCAGCCTACCAAGAGGTGATGTCATACAAATACTTTATTCTGATGCTGTGTTGTTAAATGTCTTAGTCTATATTTATAGGAAACCTGAATTTATGGTATTCTGGTGGATTAGTAAAAGAGCTTTGGTAAGCTGATTTAGCAAGGTCTCAAATAAGACTAAATGTAAATATACTCTGTGTTCTATCAAAAGTAGAATATTTCACTTTGCATGTGCCACCATTCTGGACTCTGTACCTGTCAATGGTTTTATTACAGAGCCAGTTTCTACCCATCAGTAATATAATTCCCTAATATTTGTATAGTTGTCAGGGTTTGTGTAACATGATTTAGATACTTGTGAGGAATCATAAAATTGGCTCCAGTAGGATATAGTGATTGTTCATGAAACATTTTTTAATCAGTTTTATTGATACATATTTACAAAGCATGCAATCCATCCAAAGTGTACAATCAATGGCATTTAGTACCATCACATAGTTGTGCATTCATCAGTTCAACCACCATTACAGCATTTTCATCATGTCATTATTAATAGTAATAATAAACGAAAATCACTGAACATTTTTAATCACTTCAAAAAGTAACTTAACTTTGAAAAACTCTTTCACTGATTAAAGTAATCAGTATTTGTTCCACAAATACTTTTAAATATTTTAATGTGGAATCAATAAGGCGGAGTGAGATGCTTCAGGGCTCAGTTCCCCCACAGAAGCTTTGAACAACCAGCAAGAACTGGCAGAAACATCTTTCTCAAAGTTCCAGAAAACAGTTAAAAAGACTGCAGTAACAGGGTAAGGGCTGAATCAAGAAAAAGGCTAATTAAGGGTAGTAGGATCTCAGAATCTTGTGGTAGTGCCCTGACTGGCCTTCCCCCCTCCCCCCACCCTTCATTGGCTTGGTGGGCAGCCAGCCTGTGCTCACAGTGAGCATCCCTGGTTCCAGTTCTGGACAGGGCAGAGTAACCCCCTTGCATACAGGGAACATGCATATCTGGCCCAGTATGTCTGTTAGTGGCCTAAGGAACGCACATTCCCAGAACTTGTCCTGCATGTAGGACATGCAGTGCAGTGCTCTGGATCACAGAAAACTTTCCTGGGGAAGAGGGGACACATGGAACCACATAAACAGGGAAATTCCTAGAGCATGCCCAAGATAAGACACATGCACAGAAAGGACCAGGGAGACCCCTACATTTTGGCCTGGAACTAGTCTGTATACTCATTTTATGAATAAGCCCTGAATTCCTTGAATTCCTTCAAGGCTTATCAGTCTGCAAGGGCTGGGAAAGGTATTTTCTTTTTCATCTTTTTTTTTTTTTTGGTTAGCACCTAGCATTCAAGGAAAGCTCTGTCATAACACATAACACTAGCTAGATATAAGCTTAAGGAACAGACATGTCAGAGTCTAAATTCCAGTGTTAACATAATAAAATATAAAACTGTCCAGGTTGCAAAAAAATGTTATAAATCAAAGAAACAGGAAGTGATGACCCAGGCAGATAAGAAAAATAAGGCATTAGAAACCATCAGTGAGGAGGACCAGATGTGGGACATACTGGACAAAAACTTAAGAACATGGTCCTAAATATGCCCAAAGAGCTAAAGGAAAACATGGACAAGGAACTAAAGGAAATCAGGAAAACAAAAGATGAACACAAATAGAATACCAATAGAGAGAAAGAAATTATGGAAAGAAGCAAACAGAGCTGAAGACCCAAATAGAAATTTAAAATTCCCTAGAGGGGTTCAATATTAGATTGGAGCTGGCAGAAGAAAGAATCAGAGAACTTGAAAATAAGACAATTGAAATAATTCAGTCTGAGCTGTAGAAAGAACAAAGAATAAACAAAAGTGAACAGAGCCTGAGGAACTTGTCAGGACACCATCAAGCATACCAATATAAACATTGTGGGAGTACCAGAAGGAGGAAAAAGAGGGAAAAGGACAGAGAGAATATTCAAAGAAATAATAGCTGGAAATTCCCTAAATTTAAGAAAAGACATGAAAATACATCCATGATGCTCAATGAACTCCAAAAAGGATAAACCCAAATTGATCTACACTGCAGCATATTATAATCAGACTGTCTAATGCTGAAGACAGAGAATTCTGAGAGCTGCAAGAGAGAGCAATGTATCATATACAAGGGAGTCTCAATAAGATTAAGTGCTAATCATCAAAGACCATGGAAGCAATAGGATGACATATTTAAAGTGCTGAAAGTAAAAAAATTGACAACCAAGAATTCTATATGTGGAAAAACCACCTTTCAAAAATGAGGGAGATGGGAAGCAGCTGTGGCTCAATTGGTTGGGCTCCCGTTTACCATATGGGAGGCACTGGGTTCAATTCCCAGGGCCTCCTGGTGAAGGCAAGCCGGCTCGCACGGCATGGTGAGCTGACAGCCCGCGTGGCGCAGTGAGCTGGTGCAGCAAAATGACACAACAAAGGGAGACAAGCAGACACAGAAAAACACACAGCAAATGGACACAATGAGCACAAGCAGCAAGGCGGGGGATAAACAAATAAATGAAAGTAAATCTTTAAAAAAAAAAAAATGAGGGAGAGATTAAGACATTCCCAGATAAACAAATGCTGAAGGAGTTTGTCACCACTAGACCAGCCCTACAAGAGATGCTAAAGAGGGTGAGTGGATGTGGCTTAAGCAGTTGAGCGCCCACTTCCCACACAGGAGGTCCTGGGTTCGGTTCCGGTGCCTCCTAAAAGAAAAAACAAACAGATAACAAGCAAAAAATAATGAGCAGACAATGAGCAGACAATGAGCAAAGGCAACGAGCAAGCAAAAACCAATGAGTAGGAAGCAGATGTGGCTCAAGTGATTGTGCTCCCACCTACCACATGGGAGGACTTAGTTTGGTTCCCAGTGTCTCCTGGAGAAGATGAGCAAGAGAGCGAGCTGGTGTGACAGGCAGGCATGGCGAGCTGACACAACAAGGTGATGCAACAAGGAGATACAAAGAGGAAAGACAAAAAGAGACACAACAAAGCAGGGAGCTGAGGTGGCTCAAGGGATTTTGCGCCTCTCTCCCACATGGGAGGTCCCAGGTTCCGTTCCTTGTGCCTCCTAAAGAGAAGATGAGCAGAGAAGAGAGCACGCAGCAAATGGACTCAGGGAGCAGACAGCAAGCACAAACAACAAGGAGGGGGGAATAAATAAATAAAATAAATCTTTAAAAAAAAAAGAGCAGATGTGGCTCAAGCAGTTGAGTGACCGCCTCCCACATGGGAGGTCCTGGGTTCGGTTCCCAGTGCTTCCTAAAGATAAAAAACAAAACAAACTATATGATCCATCAATTCTTCTACTAGGAATATATCCAGAAGAATTAAACACTATGACACGAACAGACATCTGTTCATATGTTCATAGCGGCATTATTCACAACTGCCAAAAGATGGAAACAATCCAAGTGTCCATCAACAATGAATGGATAAACAAAATGTGGTATATACATATGATCGAATACTATGCTGCAGTAAGAAGAAATGAAATTGGGACACATGGATGCATCTTGAAGACATTATGCTAAGCTAAGTAAGCCAGACACAAAAGGACAAATATTGCATGGTCTCATTAATATGAACTAAATATGAAAAAGAAACACATGGAGTTAAAACCTAGAGTATAGGTTATTAGGAGATAAGAGGAGAGTTGAGAAGAACTACTAATGCTTAATGTATGTAGAAGTTTTAATTAACTTGACTGTAAAAGTGTGGAAATGGATAGAGTTGATGGTAACACATTATAGTGAGTAGCAGCTAGTTTATAAATGGGATTGTGGCTGAAAAGGGTAGTCTAGGGATGTAAATGTCAATTGAAAGAAAGCTGGAGAATAATCTAGGGACTGAAAAACACAGTGAACCCAGAGGTGGATGAGAATTGTGGTTGATGGTACAAATACAAGAGTGTCCTGTGAGCTAGAGCAGATGTACATCACTATTGCAGGGTGGTGGGAATGTGGATAAGCATGGGAAAAATACAATTGGTATGACCTATAGACTGTGGTTAACAGCAATACTATAATATTCTTGCATCAATACCAAAGATGCAAGATGTGTTGATAATGGAGGGGTATGGAAAAAGTGTGCCAAATGTACACTATGGACCATGGCTGGTGGTAATAATCTGATATTATCTCATAATTTGTAACAAATGTTCCATCACAGTGTGGTGCGTTGGTGAAGGGGTGTTGTACGGGAATTCTACACATGTGCATGATTGTTTTGTAAGTTCAGAACCTCTGTAATAAAAATATTTTTTAAAAAAGTAGGGTGGGTTGGAGGGAAAATACACCAAATGTAAGATAGGGACTATAGTTAGTAGTAATATTTTGACAATGCTCTTGCATAGTTTTTAACAAATGTTTCACAACAATGCAAGGTGTTGGTGGAGGGCTGATGTATGAGACCCCTGTATGATATTATGGATGTTTATTTTGTATGTTCACAATCTTTACCATACACATTGTTTATGATATACTTCAATAAAAAATTATAAAAACAAAAAACAAAAAATGAGCAGACAACAAGCAGAAAAAAAAAGAGAGAGAAAGATGCTAAAGAGAGCCTGCAGGTTGAAAGGAAAGGACAACAGACGATAGATTGAAGCCACATGAAGAAATAAAGCTCTCCAGTGAGGGTGATGACATGGGTAAATATAAATGCCAACCCTATTATATTTTTGGTTTGAACTGTGCTTTTTCCTTCCTATAGGATGTAAAAGGCAAATGCATAAAATATAATCATAAATCAATGGTTTTGGACTATAATGTATAAACAAGTAATTTGTGACAAGAATTACGTAAAGGTGGGGGAGAGGAGTATAGAAACATAGTTTGTGTGTACTAATTTTTTTTTAAAGATTTATTTTATTTATTTATCCCCCCTTGCTGCTTGTGCTCACTGTGTCCATTTTGTTGTGTGTTTTTCTGTGTCTGCTTGTCTCCCTTTGTTGCATCATCTTGCTATGCCAGCTCTCACTGCGCAACTGCACAGGCCATCAGCTCACCACGCTGCATGGGCCAGCTTGCCTTCACCAGGAGGCCTGGGAATCGAACCCGGGGCCTCCCATATGGTAAACAGGAGCCCAACCACTTGAGCCACATCCCCTTCCCTGTGTGTACTGTTGAAATTAAGTTGGTATCAAAGCAAACAAGATTGTTACAGATTTCGGATATTAAATTTAAGGCCCAAGGTAACTACAAAGAAAGTATCAGAGAATGTACAAGCTTACAGAGACAGAAATTAGTGCCAGGAGTGGGGAGCAGGGGGTATGGGGAATTAATGCATAATGGGTGTAGGGTTTCTGTTTGGGGAGATGGGAAATTTTAGTAATGGAAGTTATAGTTAAGTACTGCAATATTGTGAATGTGATTAATCCTATTGAATGCTATGCTTAGGAGTGGTAGAAATGGGGAAGTTTATGCTGTATATACATATGTTTCCAAAATTGAAAAAGAGTGAAAGAAGAAAGAGCAAGTAAAGACATAATGACAATTAAATATAATACATGATCCTAAATGGGATCTTGCAAGGGAGGAGAAAAGGCTCAAAGGGATATTAATGAAATATATGAAAAAATTGGAATATACACTGTCAGCTTTATATAAATGTTAAATTTTTTGAACTTGGTAACTGCACTTAAGGATAAGTGAATATCCTTGTTCTTAGGCAATACATGTGGCAGTATTAAGTATTCAGGGAGCATGAGGTATACATGTGTTCAGAAAATAGATTGGTAAATTATGGACAGATAGACAAATGGATAGATAAAATGATACATAAATGTCCAAAATGTTAAAATTTGTTGATCTGGGTATCTGGGACAGGGTGTAGGGATATGTTGGAATTCTCTGTATAGTGTTTGTATTATTTTTGTAATTGTCTTTTGAGATTGAAAGTATTAAAAAAAAAAGTTAAAAACAATTAAGAAAAAAATCATAATGTGAAGATACCCAGCAGCATATTAAAAGGATTATACACCATGATCAAACAGTATTTATCCCATAAATGCAACTGTGGTTCACCACATGTAAGCCAATCAGTGTAAGCACCACATTAATAGACTGAGGAATTAAAACAAACAAACATCCATGATCATCTCAATTGAGACAGAAAAGGCATCTGGACAAAATTCAACACATTTTCATAATGAAAACACTTAATAAAATAGGAATAGGAGGCAACTTCCTCAACCTGATAAATAACATTTATGAAATACCAATAATATAATGCTCAATGGTGAAAAATTGAGAGCATTTTCCCTAAATTCAGGAACAAGAGAAAATTGCCCACTTTTGTCACTTCTATTCAATGTAGTATTGCAAGTTCTTGCTAGGGTAAGTAGACAAGAAAAAGAAATAAAAGGCATCCAAATTGGAAAGGAAGAAGTAAAATTATCTCCATTAATGGATAACATGATTTTATACTTAGAAAACCCTAAAGAATCCACACAAAAAACCCGTTAGAGCTAAATAAATTCAGCAAATTTGCAGGATACAAGATCAACACACAAAAATCAGTTGTATTTCTATACACCAGCAATAAACAATTGAAAAGGAAAATTTAAAAAACAATTCCATTTATAATAGCATCAAAAAGAATCAAATACCTAGGAATAAAATTAAGCAAGGAAGCACAAAATGTACACACTAAAAACTGAAAGAATATTGCAAAAAAAATAATTAAACACTTAACTGGACAGACATTCCAAGTTCATGGATAGAAAAACTTAATAGTTTTAAGATGGCTATGTCCCCCAAGTGATCTACAGTTTCAAAGCAATCCATATTCAAAATTCCAATAGTTTATTTTGGAGAAATGGACAGGCTGATCCTAACATTCATATGGAATTTCAAGGTCCTCTGAATAGCTAAAACAATCTTGAAAAAGAACAAAGTTGGAAGACTCATGCTTCCAGAATTCAAAACTTACTACAAAGCTACAGTAATAAAAACAATGTGGTCCTGGCAAAAAGATAGTCAGATCAGTGGAATAGAATTGAGACTCCAAAAATAAACCCACATGGATCAAAGACCTTAATTCAAGAGATAAAACTATAAAGCTCTTAGAAGAAAACACAGTGGTTGGGGGCGGATGTGGCTCAAATAGTTGGGCGTCTGTCTGCCATATGGAGGGTCCTGGGTTCAATCCCCGGGACCTCCTGGTAAAATAAAAAATATATATATATATAGAAGGCGTGCATGCCGCCAGGCCCCACCAAGCCACACAGCAAGATGATGACGTAACAGGAGAGAGACACAGCGGAGAGCCAAGATGAGATGCACTGAAAACCAGGAACTGAGGTGCCGCAGGTATCAGAACGCCTCTCTCCCACATCAGAGGTCCCAAGGATTGAATCCTGGTGAAGACTGGAGAAGGATGGGAAGAGGGGAACAGACACAGAGAATTGCCCAGCAAATGGGCACAAAATAGCAAACGGGGTGGGGTGGGGTGTTTAAAATGGATAAAGTAAATAAATAAATAAATCTTAAACAAATCAAAGCACAGTAGTAAATCTTCATGACCATGAATTTGACAATGGATTCTTAGATATGATGCCATAAGCACAACAGAAGACAAATGAGATAAACCGGACTTCATCAAAACATCAAAACTTTTGTGCACTGAAGGGCAGCATTGAGAAAATGAAAAGACCACTGACATAAAGTGAGAAAATATTTGCAACTTAAATACCTGATATGTGTCTAGTGTCCAGAATATATAAAGGACTCTTACAATTTAACAACAAAAAGACAAATAATCCAATTTAAAATGAGCAAAAGACCTGAACAGACATTTAGATATGCAAATTGTCATAGAAGTGATCCAAATAGTCAATAAGCACATGAAAAGATGCTCAATATCATCAGTGTTTAGGGAAATGCAAATATCAAAATCACAATGAGAGACCATTTCACAGTCACTAGGAATGCCATAATGAAAAAAGAAAAAAAAAGGAAGGAAGGAAGGGATGGAGGGAGGGACGAAGAAGAAAAGTTTTGGAGATGTTGGCACAACATTCTTAATACCATTGAATTTTACACTTTATAATGGTTTAAATGGCATGTTTTTTTTGTTGTTTTTTTTTACCACAATAAAAAAACTTACCCTTACTAATATCTGTTATAGCAGTTATGAATTTGCAACCACAAATTTGGGAGCGTAAGAAATGTTACATTATTTTATTTAAACTATATTAAAGTAGACCTTGAGTCTCTCTCTTTCACCTGGGAACTTCAAACTTTATTTTTGCAGATCCTCCACAAACTCACATTCTGGGATGTGGAAAGGTTCAGGGGTTTCACACAGAGAAAAACATTCGGGGAGGACCCTACAAACTTTGATTCATATAGGTTGCTTCTGAGATGCCTATTGTGCAAATCCAAGTAGCTCCTAAAGACTGGGAACTTTGCTGTTTTTGTGCCACTATTAGGGCAAGTGTATATTCCCCAAAGAATTCTGAAGACATTGTCTTCCAATTTCTGCTGCTGTTGAGGAATCCAAAGCCATTCTGATTCCTGATGGTTTGTATGTGGTCTCTTTTTTCCTTTCTCTGGAACTCCCAACAGTGTGCTGAAATTCGGTAGATAAACCTTGGTGTAGGTCCAATTTCATCATTGTGCAAGCACTCAGTGAATCCTTTCAGTCTGGCAAATTATTTCCTTCAGTTCTAGGAAATGTTTTTGAATTATTCATTGATCATTTCTAATAATTTATTCTGCTTTTTCTTTCTGGAATTCCTAATATGGATATTAGATTTCCACTACTCAGCAATTATCTACTATTAATATTTTTATTTATTTCCATAATAAATCATTTGAATCATTGAGATCATAATTAAATATATAATTTTTAGTCTAATTTTTCATTTAACAAAGCTTAAGCATTTTTCCAAGACCTTAAAAATTCTTCATAAACATTTTTATTGGTGGCATATTGCAGTTTTGTTTGATGTTTTAAACCTTTTACCACCTTTTACCAACTATGCAATTTTTTAATCAACAGTTGAGGAATACTTGACGACTTTAGCCAAATTTTTCCATAACTGCAAGGGTCATGTTAGGTTCTGTTACTGTATGTCTGTGAACATGAATTCTAAAGAGTACAAATAGTATGTCTACATGTGCTTATAAGCTGAGGAAAAATCCACAACGCATGAACGATTCACCAACCTGTAAAAAAAATCCAAAAAATGCTTATTTATAAGTTATCCTAGATCCAGATTTTTGTTAACATTTTTAGTATTCTAATAGTAGAATCTCCATAACAAAGATTAATTGGGAGAGAAAGGGAAAGAGATCCCCTGACCTCCTGTCAGTTCCTAGAACATGCCTGACTCTCCTGTCCAAAATCTTTGTGACTGATGTTTCTACTGTCCAGAGTTGTTCCCTCTCTTATTCTCATGAGTTGCTCCCTCTTATCTTTCAAGCTACAACTTAAATGTTACTTCCTCAGAGAAAACTTTCCCAACCACCCTATCTAAAGTAGGCCCCCAACTCTCACAGAACCCCATTTACTTCTTTATCCATGTAGCAAAAGTGATGTTGAAACTTCACTCTCCATGCTTTTCTTTGTCCACTTCAGGTCCCTCCCCTACAAAGAGAGAATTGGTTCCTTATAGCAGGAATGCAAAGCAAAAAAACCAGTAGTGTTTGTGACTTTCATACTGGGCTCTTGAGAGTCAAAATGTGAGGTCCTGAGAGCAGCCTTTAGCCACATAGTATCTGAGGGAAAGGCAGATGACCATCCCTCCCTAACTTGAATCTTTAGTAGAGAGTCTTCTGGCTGGGACACAGGATGGAGAGAAGGAAATGTGGAGGGAAGAAGGCCATGGAGATGAGGACTGTAAAAAAAAAAAAAAAAAAAAAAAAAAAAAGTGTGTTGGTGGGAATCCAGGGAGGAAATATTGTGAAGAGTTAGGCCACGAGAACAGCCACTGGGCCTAGAAGCTAGCTATCAGTTGACGGCTGTCTACACAGCCCAAACACTGCTCCCTGTGCTCTGAGATTTTACGAGTTCCCACCTCAGTAAACATCAGTAACTGTCCCACATGCATACTCCCCGTGTCAACGGCCAGACATGCATAAGCTCCTTAATAGAGATAGTGAGATCCTTGCCATCTTCCCCCATGCAGGGGGGCAGTTGGAGGAAAAGTCCCAGACTGTTATTTGGGTGAGGGTGGACAGCAATAAAACCCACCCTGATTACACTAATATTATTTTAATCACAGTATATAATTATTTTATATATAAGTACTAGCTTACTTATTTATCACTCCCACTACAGTGTAAACGCCACAAGAATAGAAACCTGGTTACTCTTTTCTCTGGTGTATCTTCAACCTCTAAAGCAAAGCCTGGGCCCGTAACATTTTTGACTTGATAAATGAGGAGAAGTCTTAACTGTAGAAAATATGAATTATAGATTTTTATGTTAATATTTCAAGTACTGTCCAGAAAATAACTCCAAATTACCTTTAAGGGCTAGCAAGTCTGAGTCATTTAGGAAAACTTTTAACAAATAAATTTATAATTCAAAAAATCACTATCTATAAATGTTTTTAAGAATGCATGTTGCTTAGCAGATATTTTATCACTCTAGAATAGTACTACTGTGCTTAAAACTGAAATATTTTTTTAATAACAATTTTTTTAAAATTTTAAAAAGATACTTAGATTACATAAATGTTACACAAAAAATATACGGATTCCCATATGCCCCAGTCCCCACACCTTCCACACCCTCCCACATAAACATCCTTCATTAGCGTAGCACATTCATTGCACTTGATAAACTCATCCTGGGGCTTTGCCATTAAGCATGGACCATAGTTCACATTGTAGTCTACACTCTCTCCCACACAGTTCTGCATGTTATGTGATGATATAAAATGGCCTAGATCTGTCATTGCAGTGTCATTCAGGACTATTCCCAAGTCCCGAAAAAGCCCCCGTATTACAACTATTTTTTCCCTTTCCCTGCCCCCAGGGCCTCCAGTGGCCACTGGCTCCACATCAATGTTGTAATTTCTTCCATTACTAGAATCACAATATGTCTAATGTAGAATACCAGTAAGTCCACTCTAGTCCATAGTTCATTCCCCAATCCTGAGGATTCTGGGATGGTGATGTCCACTCCACCTCTAATTGAGAGGGAGCTTAGATCCCATGCGGAAGATGGATGGGACTATCTTGCTTGCAGTTGCAGACTCTCTCTGTTCCTTGGGATGGTTGTTGTCCATCATCATCTCCTTGTTAGTTGTTCTGGGTGAGTCCAATGAGCTGTAGAGTAGGTGTGGCAACTCCCCTGAGGTTCCAGGCCCAGCTGGCACATGGACAGCCCAAAGACTCGAGTCTCTTAGATGAACACCTACAAACTCCAGCACCAAATATATTAAATAGAAGGGACAGATGAGTCATGTGTAGGGGAGACATAATTAAGTGCAACTCTGTCACTCTCAGGAGCACAAACTCCAAAGTCGGGCCCACTGGCAAGGCACCAAACTCCGGAGCTATCTGCCCTGACCACAGGACCTGGGTGTCTCCCGGGCCCTCAGGAGCCCCACTATTTGGGGTAGTATCTACTTTGGCAGTCTATGAGATCCTGCTGAGATGTGCATAAGCATTACCTCTGGGATGACCTCCGGATTCACTTTGAAGTCTCTTAGCTATATAAACTCATTTATCTTTACCTTTCCCCCTTATATTCGAGGTCTTTTTCCAGTTGCATTGCTAGTTGGTGCTTGGTAGTAATCCCTCGGTGCCAGGGAGGCTCATCCCTGTGAGTCATGTCCCATGCTGGGGGGAAGGTAATGCATTTATATGCTGAGTTTGGCTTAGAGAGAGGCCACATTTGAGCAACAAGAAGGCTCTCAGGAGGCAACTCTTAGGCACTGCACAACAGTAGGCTAAGTTTCAATTTCAAGAGCAAAGGCTCATAAGCATAGTCGTCAATATCAAGGGCCCATCAGTAGATCATCATCCTTTGCCAGTCATTGCCCCTGCACTTGGGGGGACTGTTGCTACTCCATTAGAGAATGTGGCAGAGCTCTCCAGGATAGGAATTCAATATTCTCTTGGTTATTGTGTGAGTCTCCACCCACTGTAACAATGCCCCATGAACATGTGAACATTTTTATATACCTTATATGTATGCCCAGGTGAACTTCTACCCATGTATCCCCCATCACTGATACCCCACACCAATGATCCTCCCCTGCCCCAGTTGTAATCCTTCTGTGAGGCAAATCTTCAAAAAATGAAGCCATTAAAATAGCCAAATACAATTAATAGGAAAATGAAATAATAATAAGTTTAAATATAAGAAATAAAATACATAAAATTTTTAAAAAACTAAAAATAAAATTAAAAGATTGGGATATTAAAAAATAATGAAAAATATTAAAAATTTTTGACATTTTGCCTTTTATCACTCTAATATCTGTTGTCCTGTATGTACAGTGGCAATTTCTTCCATTTATTCCCCAGTGTCTTACTATTTTTCATTTTGTTTTCAAAGAAGTTTTAGGTCACAGTAAAGTCACATACAGAATACAAGGTATTCTCGTATACCCAATATCCTTCCCTTTTCCTCCTTTCCATATATATCTTTTTATATGTGGATGGTACCTTTGTTATAACTGATATACAAATAGTAAAACATAGCTACTAAACATGTCAATGGTTTACGTTTTAGACTGTACACTTTTATAAATTTTTTAAAACAATTTATTGAAGTATATCATTCATACATGAACATACATAAACTATAAGTGTTCAGTAAACATTGTGAACTTACAAAACAAACATGCATAACATCATACAGGGCTCCTACACATCACCCCACCAAAAAGACTTTGCATTGTTTTGAAACATTTGTTAACAAGTTATGAAAGAGCATCATCAAAATATTACTACTAACTATAGTCTGTATCTTACTCCCTTATACATTTTTTTTAAGGATTTATTTATTTATTTACTTTTATCCATTCCTCCAATTTTTGCTGTTTTTGTGTCCATTCACTGGGCAACTCCCTGTGTCTGTTTCCTGCCATCTCTTCTCATCCTTCTCCTCCTGTCTTCACTGGGATTTG
>JAQZBX010025540.1:0-29468 GCA_029593785.1 Cabassous unicinctus
GGGTACAGATGTTGGGTTGGCAATTGGTCATAAAAGTCTCGATTTACAGGAGCAATATCCCCAAGATGCAGTTAAGATCTCAGAGTCACTATCACAGAGATGACATTTTAAAGGTCTGAAATGGAAGGAGTTAACCAGCAAGTGAGTATGGATAAAGAAAACTATCCCAGAATTGAGTCCTGGGCGTTCAGTGATGAGAAATGCACATAATTAGGAGGAATCCTCAGAGGAGACTAAGGAGTGGCCAGAGAAGATGGAAAAACACCTCTGCTGAATGAAGTGTTCTGGTAGACAATTTTAAGAAGTGCTTCAAAGAAGAAAGAGAGATGTGTTTTATTGAATGCTGCTCATAAGTCTGAGAGTTGGCCATTGGATTTAGCAACATGGCAATCATTGATCACTGTGATAACGGTAGTTATCATGGGGTAGTGTGGGTGAAAGTTTGACTGAGGTGGGTTTGAGAGAGCATGGGAAAGAGATAAATGTGGCAGTTGATGGAAGGAAAAATAGTGTCAAATGTTTTTTTTCTTAATAGGCGAAATAACAATTTTGTATGCTGAAAAGAAAGATTGGAAGAGAAAGGAGGGGAGAATTTTTTGAGCAATTTCTTTGAGTAGATGAGAGAAAGGATAAGGTCTATGAGAAGGTGGAAACCTTGGTTTTGACTAGGAATTCTGAAGACAGCTAGTCCCTAGTAGGTCAGAAGATAGATTATTGATTTAGATGCAAGACAGTGAAGGGATGTGAGGGTGGGAGCTTGTGAACATTATTTCCTGACTGGTTCCATTTTCTTCATGAAATAGCATGCAAGACAATCAGCTGAGAGTGACAACAGAGGAATAGGTTTTGGAGATTTCAGAAGAGATAAGAAAATAAGATATGGAGAATATTTATGTTGAGCCCCAAAGCTGTCATTCCAAATGCCACTCAGTGGTTCTAATAGCTATCTACCTATGTAGTTTCCAAATATTTGGAGAGAGCTATCAAGTGCCTCATAAACCATCTGTTCTCCATGTTTTAAAAAAAATTCTCCTGCAATTATTCCAGGCCACATGATTTTCAGAAGTTTTGTGATCTTTTTCAACTTCTTTGAGGACTTTGCAGGAGTCCTTCTTTGAGGACTCTAAAAATGAAATATTCTGTCTATATATTCTTGATCAGACACTCAACTAGTCCATACAGGTGGTATTGACTTTGGAAATATCACTTTGACACTGTTGGCTTGTCATAGGCTTCTCAATTTTAAACAAAATAATAAAAAAATCCTCTCAAATCCACAAATGTACCACCCTTTTGCAATTGACTTGTTTGAGATTAAATTCAGGATCTCACACCATTTTAAAATTATTCTTTGTTGGTTTCAGACTTGCTTTCTGGTCTGTCAAGGCCACTTTGAATCTCATTTTAGTCTTAGGAATGAGGAACAGGTGCTGTTTATTGAACAAGTGACTAACACTGGGGTAAGCTCTTTACATGTAATTGAATCCTGTACAAAACCCCATGAGAAAAGTATGGTGCCCATTTTATAAATGAAGAAACTGAGGTGCAGAGAGATGAATTTAGTGCCACAAATTTAACAAGGGGCAGACCTGGGATTTAAATTTAGGTATTTTACTTCCAATGCCTAAGCTTTGTTTTATGCTCCACAGAGGAGAAACTATTTGCTTAGGAATCTAGTGGAAGAGCTAGAACTAGAATTCATGTGTTTTGATTCTCAAAACCCCTGGTGAAAAATCAGATCCTTCTCTAGATCTCCAAGCTCACCATCCAATCACAGATGGTAAGATGGTACCTTGTGTACCTCACTTCCTATGTCTAATCTCTAAATGTCCATGCTCTAGCACTCATTTCTGACATATTAGTCACACTTCCAGATTTTGTGCTATCTTCAAGTTTGAGAAGCATTTAAACCAAATAGACAGGAAGAAGTGAGAGTGGGATACCTGTTGAAAGCTTAAAAGCTATTCTGTATGAATCAATTTTATCTACATTAGGCACATTTTATCTTTTTTCCTTTTATATCTTAATGATGCCTTTTAACCTACAATGACCATCCATATTTAATTACAATGGAAATCTCCCTCCCATCCTTGTCCTCACCATACACGTGCATTTTTAATATAGTTTCTAGAATAAACAATATGTTTCAAAGACAATCCCCTGATTCCAAATACTATGACACCCTTAACAAGTTCTTCCAACTTTAAGCCTCACATGGAATTCCCAACTGTCCAGTGATTTAACTTGTCAGATTGCTGGAATCAAGTCACTCATACATATTACCCTTTGACCTCCAACTGGCAGCCATAGCCTTCTTCTCTGCAAAGAATGACACTTCTTTTGCTTGACAAATCCAAATTGTCTGCTCACCGTTTGTGCACAGCTGTGGCAGCTGAAAGCATCTGGCATGCAACATATGGAATTTAATTTCCTGATATTTACATAGATTGAAACTGTTTTTGCTCCAGACTTCAGATGATTCTTTGCACCAGACGTTAAAGCAAAAGTTTTCAGACAATTTCATGCCCGCCTCCTGTATTCCCCTGCTGCAATTCATTCAGTGAACAAGATGAGAATCATAATGTAAAGTCTGCTAGTGCTTCAGAATGTTGAAAGATTAAAAGAGTCTTTTATTTATTGGCTTTTCTGTGCTGATTCTGTGTTGGTTCTGTTTTTAGCTGGAAAACTCAAGGCTTTAAAATATACTAGTTTCCTTGGAATATTTTAAAATAAACTTTAACTTTTGGAACAGTTTTAGGTTTTATAGAAAAATTGTGAGATAGTACAAATTCCCATGCATCTTACATCCAGTTTTCCCTATTATTAGCTTAATATGGTACATTTGTTACAATTAATGAACCAATGTTGGTACACTATTGTTAGATAAAGTCCATATTTTATTCTAATTTCCTTAGTTTTTTCTAGTGTCCTTTTTCTGCTCTAGGATCCCATCGAGGACATCACATTACATGTCTTCTTAGGCTGCTCATGGCTGTGACGATATCTCAGACTTTTCCTTGCTTTTGATTGATTTTGAGAGTTTTGAGGAGTTCCGCTCAGATATTTTGTAGGAATTTCCTCAATTAGGATTTGACTGAGGTTTACCTCATGATTAGATTAAGATTATGTGTTTTGGGTAGGAGTATTACAGAGATAAAGTGTCTTTTCATTACATCATGTCCAAGGTACATGCTATCAACATGACTTACCATTGTTGATGTTGACCTTGATCAATGGGCTGAGGTAGTGTTTGTCAGGCTTCGCCACTGCAAATTTACTCTTTGTTGTCCTTTTCTAAACTCTACTCCTAGGAAGGAAGTAATTATGCAAGGCTCATACTTAAAGAGTAGGGAGTTATACTCTACTGACTTGAGGGTGGAGCATCTATTTAAACTATTTGGAATTCTTCTGCACAAGAGATTTGTCTCTTCTTCCCTATTTATTTATTTATTTATTCCATTTATTTATATCAGTATGGACTCATGGATATTTATTTATATCTTGGGTTATATAATTCAACACTATTTTATTTTGTTGCTCAAATTGTTCCAGCTCTGGCTACTGGTAGTTCTTTCAGTTGGCTCCTGTATCCATTTGACATACTCCCATCATTGTGAGGTTATTTATTATTTATTTATTAATTTATTTAATTTTGAGCACTTCCTCATTTTTCTTGGCACCACAAGATGCTCCAGGTTTATTTTGTGTATTTCTTGCCCAAGTTCTAGAATCAGCCCTTTCTTTCCTTGGAACTTTGATAGAGCTTGAATAGTCCTAACAGGAAATTCTCACTGTGTATATAGCAGTCAGGAGTAGTGGAACTTGGAACCAGGAAAATATCACCAAGAGATGTGATACATGATTTTTATATCACTTGGCTAATGTTGAAAATGACATGCACTTATTTGGCATATATTTGTTGAACAATACTGGATTCCCATGTTCTAAGCATTGAGATAATTAGGTGTTGAGAATATACTCATTTATAAGACCTGGGGCTTGCCCTCGGAGAGTGTACCACCTGATAAGGAAGGTGAATAAAAAAAGCAGGTAATCTCAATACGTTGCAGAGATGCTGTTTGGGGTAATTACAGGTTTTGAGAGAAGCTTAGAAAAGGGTCATCTAATCAGGTCAAGAAGGTCTTCCTGGAGATACATTTGATGAATGTATTGAGGAATTTGAACATCCATGGTAAATCTTTGGTCCTTCTGATCTAAATAAGATTTAGGGAACCTTTCAAAATATATGTCCTCATGAATCTTCTGCTTTGGGTGACTGCTTTCTTTCAGGAGCTCTAGTTAACTGGAAGAATCGATATTTTTCTGTCATAGCACCATGAATAAAGAAGCAGACGTCCTTGATCCTTTTCTCATGAATGGGGTATATATATATTTTTAAAATATATTTTTAATTTATTTTTAAAAGATACGTAGATTACATAAAATGCTACATAAAAAAAATATAAGGGATTCCCATATGCCCACTCCCCATACCTCCCACTTTCCCCCACATTAACAGCTACTTTCATTAGTATGGTACATTCATTGCAATTGATGAACACATTTTGGATCATTGCCACTAAGCATGGATTATACTTTGCATTGTAGTTTACACTCTCTCCCACTCAGTTCTGTAGGTTATGGCAGGCTATATAATGGACTGTATCTGTCCTTGCAATGTCATTCAGGACAATTCCAAGTCCTGAAAATGCCCCTACATGACATCTCTTTTTCCCTCTCCCTGACTTCAGCACCTCCAGTGCCCACTGTCTACACATCCATGATATATTTTATTCCTGAATGGGGTATACTGATGACTGAACTTGGAATTTGCTCCTGAGGCACTTTGGCAGTAAGAGATACAGAATCACTTAAACTTTCAGGTGGCTTCATCATGTAAATTTCAGAAGTAAGAATTGTGAATGTATTCCCCCCATTTTTGAATACCTAAAAACAAGTTTTGATATGTATTTAGACAGATTGTATTTTCAAAGGCAGCTACCACAATTTCCCCCATTCCATGTGTTCTTCTTACAATATAACTTAAACATTCTTTCAGTCAAGCGGTGGTCTATGTTCTCTCCTCTAAATTTGTGTGGCCTTGTCACTATGATGGTAGTGGCACAGTGATGGAAGCCTAAGTTCTGAGGCTAAGTATATAAAATGCAAGCTTTCACATAGTTCTCACTGTAGTTATTCAGCTTTGATGCTGTGAGGAATCCCAAACTAGCCCATATAGAGAGACTGTGTAGAGTGGTCATGTGTAGGGATTCTGGCTGGTAGCCCATTCGTGGTCCCAGCTGACAACCAGCATCAAACACCACACCTACAAGTGAAGATGTTTCCAGATGATTCCAGACCCCAGCTGTCAAGTCATCCTTGGCTTTCAAACCTGCTTAGCTGATGCCCCAAACATTCTAGAGCAGAGACAAGTCATCCTCTCTGTGCCTTGTCTTACAGAATCCATTAGCATATGTGATGGTTAGGCTAATGTGTCAACTCAGCTAGGTAATTGTGTTCAGTTGTTTGGTCAAGGAAGCACTGGGCTAATAGTAATACAAGGACATTTATGGATTTTAGTCACCAGTGAGTTTACTGGAGATAACTGATTACATCTACATCAATCAGGGAGATTGCCATAAGCAATGAGAGACCCTTTATCCAATCAGTTGAATGCCTTAAAAGGGGAAGTGATTTCAGCATTCAGAGAGAATTTTCCAGCTCGTTTTTGGACAACCAACATCTCCCGGAAATTCACCAAGGACCTTCACTGGACTTTCATTGGAGGCCCTGGTTTGCAGCCTACCTGCGGAGCCTGGACTTGTGCATCCCCATGGTCATCTGTGAGACTCTTATAAAATCTTATATCATTGACAGATATCTCCTATTGATTCTGTTTCCCTAGAGAATCCTAGATTGAATACAGCTTGGTACCAGGAGTGGGGTTTGAAACCACACGAGCTGTTAGATGAGCGAGATAAGTTGAGAACTGAACTCTTGGGCACAAAGAAAACAGAAACTGATTCCAGAAATTCCAAGCCTCTGGAAATCAAGCTTACAGATGATAGTGCCCCATTTGAGGACTTACCTAAACTTGGATCTTGTAAATCAGGATTGAAGATGCAGTTATCTCGGAAAGACTTATAGAAAGTCTTATTGTCTAATGGCTTGAACCCCTGTTTCCTGCATGCTAAACCAACAAACTCTTTGAGAGAGCTGTATGAACAAAACCACTGTCAGCTTGGACAAAAAAGGACATTGACAGGAGAGATGGAAGGGGAAACAGCTTTAAGAGGAAAACCATGGAAGCTGAGATTTGGAATTAAGACATTACCTTGGGCCAAGAGAGGAACCCCACCCATGAATACAGAGAGGGTGAGTTTGCCTCAGCAGTTGAAGAGGATGGATGCTCCCACCTGATGTTCAGGGAGAGTTTTGCCACCCCAGTGTAAAGAGAGGGTGGAAACATTCCTCAAGGATTAGAGCAGTTAAGGTCACCACCCCATAGGTCTGAGAGGGGTGGATCTGTTCCCCACGGATTAGGGAAGGCGAGTTTTTCAACTTGTTGCTCTGAGAGGGCTGAGCCTGCATGTCAAAGGTTAGGGAGGATGTTGTCTTCACTTCACCGTACTAGGGGGGTTAAGTCTGTAGCCCAAAGATTGGGTAAAGTGTAGCAATCACCTCAATGCTCTTGGAGGGTGAGGTCTAGAGCTTGGTCAACACCCAGATGCTTGATGACGATGGAACCAAGAAAATGGTTGTTGGGCAATCCTGTGGAAAGGGTGGGTCCCCATAAGGCCCGAGGGAAAAAAATCCATCTTCTTAAGAATGACTCTTAGACTTTGACATCTAATGAAGTATGTCCTACAGGTTTACTGAACTGTAGAGGACCTATGACTTATGTTTCCCTCCCAATTTCTCCTTATGATAATGAAAATGTTTATCCTTTGTCTGTCCATTTGTGTGTTGGAAGCAGATAAATGGTTTTGTGAGTTTCAGAGGTCTACAGCAGACAGAACTTTGCCCCAAGACAAACTATTTCTTTAAACTGACTGTGATACGATTTTGTACTCAGCATTGTTACTGATTTAAGGTTTTTTTGAATATTGTAATGTCTTTTTGGAATTCAGAGGGTGGGTGTAGCAGTTTGATATTACTAATGAATTCCAAAAAGTAATATTGGATTATGTTAGTAAACTGGTCTTTTCCTCTGGGTATATTAGAGTGTATTGTATTCAGAGGTTTTACTTTTACTTGATTAAATAATGATTAAGGCTTTGATTGGGTCTCATCAGTAGGATGTTGCATCACTGTCCCCTTGGTGGGTGGGGACTCACAGAGAAACCACACCACAGAGAAGGGAGTTTGGAGTTTTTGAGCTGGAGCCCCAGGAAGTATGCACACAGAGGAGCTTGCTTGTGAGGAAAGAGAAAAGGCCTCAGGAAGAGAAACAAGCCATTTGCCTGATAGTCTACAGCTGGCCTTGTGTAGACAGCAGAGGAGCTGAGCCTAGAGAGAAGCAAGCCCCGGGAAAAGAGGAGCCCAGGATGCCTGAATCCTCACAGACGTGGGAGGCCATTTTGCTCCAACACATGGTATACTAGTCAGTCAAAGGGGTTCTAATGTGAAATACCAAAAATGGGTTGGTCTTTATAAAGGGTATTTATTTGGGGTAGAAGTCCACAGATACCAGGCCATAAAGCATTATATTTCTTCTCTCACCATAGTCCATTGCCACGTGTTAGAGCAAGACAGCTGCCGGCATTTGCCAGGGTTCAGGCTTCTGGGGTTCCTCTCTTCCCGGGGCTGTGTTTCTCTCCGGGCTCAGCTCCTGTTTCCTCCACAAGGTCAGCTGTAGGTGATCAGGTGAACGGCTTGCTTCACTTCTCCTGGGGCCTTCTTTCCAACATCATAACTGCTTCTCAAATGACTGCTTCAACTCTGTTCTTTGCCTTGCCTTTTATATTCGATTCCCCACCCACCAAGGAGTGGGGCTCAACACCCTAATCATAACCTAATCATGCCCAGATTAACAGATTAGTTTACAAGCATGATCCAATTATATTTTTGGAATTCGTAATTACATCAAATTGGCCAATGGTTACACATGGCAATAGACTTCAGTGAGAGAAGTAGCTTATACTTTATGGCCTAATAACTGTAAGCTTCTACCTCAAATAAATACCCTTTGTAAAAGCCAACAGATTTCTGGTATTTTGCATCAGCACCCCTTTGGCTAACTAATACAGCATATATATATACATATAATATATATAATATAGTAAGGAGGAAATTGTTATTTTGCAGCGATAGTAACTGGAATAGAAAGAGCCACCTTTACAGTACTCCACACAGGTGGCCCTTGAAAGGAGAGCTGGCCCTGACCTGTAGAAAAGCTTAGCATGCTCTGTTATAAGCCACATGGTTCTTTCCAGTTTGTTAACTTTTAGTTGTTTAATGTCCATTCATTCTCCTTAGTCACCCAGGCATACAAAACCAGGGGTTTAAATTCCCTTATTCATTTCTGTGTCTTCAGTGCCTAACACAGTGCCTGAAACTTAGTAGAAACTCAGTGAATATTTGTTGAATGGCTGATGGTTGGATATATGGATGCAAGGATATATGGTTGGATGACTATAGCTGTCTTTTGTTGGGTGTTCCTAGGGATACGGAAAAACAAAACTTTACTTAAACTTGAGTAAAGTAGAAAATGTTTGTATTTCTTAAATCACTTCAGATTATGAATAAATAATATTCTAATTTTGTTTCCTTACCTGAGAAATTCAGGTTGATTTTGCTCTCTATTACGATGTAATAATTTACCCCCAAATTTACTGGTTTAGAACAACAAACATTTTATTTGATCATGATTCAGTGGGTCAGGATTTGGGGCTGGGTACTGTTGAATGATTCTTCTACTTTACTTGGTATTTACTAGGGTTGGTCCAAAATAGCCTCATTCACATGGCTGGAAGTTTGTGTTGACTATTGGCTGCTAGCTTAGCCAGGGCTATCAGCCAAGGGCCATGGTTCTTCTCCATGTGAGTTTCTGTATGTGGCCACTTGGGCTTTCTTGTGTCATCGAAGCTGGGTTTTTAGAAGAAGAATTTCAAAATATGAAGGTCGAAGCTAAAGATCTCTTAAAACTGAGACTTAGAAGTAACATGGTATTGATTTTCTCACATTCTATTGATCAAATCAGGTTAATGGTCCAAATAGGTCAAGGGAAAAGAACTTTACCTGTTGATTGGGAAATGGCAAAGTCACATTGCAAAGCAGACTTTAAGGTGGGAGATATTTTTGCACCCAGAGGAGATTTATTTAAAATTTATTTGTTTGTGGCATACTTATCTGAACTGTTTTTCATTTTCCTGATGTTTCCATTCCCCAATCATACAAAAAACACTGAGGCATCCTACCATTTCCTTTGAGTACAGTCTTAATTCTAAGCCAGAAGATAGGAGTTTGAATTCTCACTCTATCATGTAGTTTTTACCTCTCTTGAGAGTATTACTTAGCCATCTGAAACAAGCGACCTAATCTATAAAACTGTAGCATAATCAAAGCCTTATCAGATATCCTAGGTTGTTTTGCAATTAAAATCACTCAATTATCATGAAAAAGCTATGAAATCTCTGAAACACTGTAAAATAATAACAGATCCTGGTTGTTCTATGCCTTCTATAAGCTAAACATTGTGATATATACAATGCATATATTAGCTCTTTAAGCCTCATAATCTGAGGCTTTTGCATTAGTAGTTGCACTTTACTGAGGGAAAGTTAAGTAATCAATCCAGGGTCAAATAGCCAGCAAGTGGTAAACTGAAGCATCCTATCTCAGAAGTAATGAAAAGATCATTATCCAAATGAAGAAGAGTATTCCCTTCTATTTCAGTCCCTCGTGATCTTAGAAAATATGATCAATATACTTCTATACAGAAAAACTCCAAATATATGAATTTGGAGGTGAACAACCTTGCCTGGATCGCAACTCAACATTTACCACTTGTGTGAGTCTAGGCAAGTTATACAGCTCCCTTGAGCCTCAGAGATAAGAATTTTTAAATTAAGGATAATAACACAGACCTCAAAGGGTTATATTGTGAATTAAATGAAATAAAGTAATTCAGCATCAAGCATAGAATCTGTGATATAATAAATTCTCAATAAATGCCAGCTATTTTGTTGAACCATATGAAATTTCCATTTTCAAAGGCCAAAACAGCTGAATATCAGCAAATATAAAAAACAATATCAGCAATTTCATATGGTTTAACCTAATATTATATTTAATTAATACAATATAAATTATATTTATGTATAGATGATAGACTTTTTTGGTGTACATGCTTTTATTAGCCTTAGTTTAAAATGATTGC
Organism: Cabassous unicinctus; assembly: GCA_029593785.1. NCBI lineage: Eukaryota > Metazoa > Chordata > Mammalia > Cingulata > Chlamyphoridae > Cabassous > Cabassous unicinctus. The sequence continues at coordinate 10,382 of JAQZBX010025540.1, forward strand.
AATTATACATTTATAATAATAGCAATAATCCAAAAATGAAATTAAAAAGACAAATCTAGTTACAATATTATCAAAAAGAATAATATACTTAGGAATACATTTAACAAAAGAAATACAAAATGTTTTCTCTGAAAACTATGAAACATTGGTGAAATAAATTTAAAAAGACATAAATATAAAGGTATCTCATGTTCAGGGATGTCAATACTCCTCAAATTGATCTACAGATTCAACATTATCCCTACTACAATCCCAGGTGACTTTTGCATAGACACTAGCAAGCTGATACTAAAAGTTGTGTGGAAATATAAGGAACCCATAATGACAGAAAAAATATTGAAAAATAAAAAGGTGAAATCACACTTCCTGGTTTTAAAACTGACTACAGATTCGACCAAGATGTTGGCATAAGAGGACCCAGGGTGCTGTTCAACAACAGAATCTTTGAGCAAGTAGCAGAAACTGGCAGAGTCATTTTTCTCAAAACTCCAGAAAACAGTTACAGAATTGTAGTAACTGAGTATATACTGAATAAAGAAAATGCTGCTGTAAAAATGGTAGGTGAAGTTTGTGTTGCCCTTGCTGGCCCCACTCCCACCCCTCTCTGGTGCTGTGGGAGCCAGCCTATACATACATTGTGAGGCCCTGGCCCTGTTTCAGAGGGAGCAGAGAAACCCTTATGCATATTCTGGAGTGCCTGTATGTTGGTGCCAATCTATTAGGTGGAAGTCTCAAAGCATGAATCAGGAAATTCCTTTCGAGCTCACTCTCCCAGACTTTGTTCTTCAGGCAGAAGCAGCTTACAGACATCTAAAGCAGTGTAGAAACAATTAAATCCCCAAACAAGATGATCTCAAAGAGAACCACACCCAAATACACTGTAGTCAAACTCTCCAATGCCAAGACAAAGTGAAAGTTCTGAAAGCTGGAAGAGAAATGCAATGTGTTTCATACAGTGGAGTTGCAATAAGATTAAGTGCTGATTTCTCATCCAAAATCATGGATGCAAGAGGGCAGTGAGACAAAATAAAGTGTTCAAAGAAATCAATTGTAAAAATGGAAAGGTACAAGATCAACATGCAAAAATCAGTAATGCTTCTACACATGAGTAATGAATAATCCGCAGATAAAATCAAGAAAAAATCCATTTTCATTAGCAATTAAAAGATTCAAATATTTAGGAATAAATTTAACCAAGGTTGTAAAAGATTTATGCACAGAAAGCTACAAAACTTTACTAAAACAAGTCAAAGAAGCCCTAAATAAACAGAGGGATAGTCAAAGATCATGGTTCAAAAGACTAAATATTGTTGAGATGTCAGTTCTATCCAAAGTGCTTTACAGATTCAATTCAATCCCAATTAAAATTCCAATATGCAGAAATTGAAAATCTAATCATCACATTTATATGGAAAGGTAAGGGGCTCTAAATAGCTAAAATTATCTTGGTAAAGAAGAGTGAAGTTGATGACTCTACTTCCAGATTTTAAATCTTGTTACAAAGCCATAATCATCAAAACAGCATGGCAAAAGAACAGGCATATAGACCAATAGAGTAAAATTGAGAGTTCAGAAATAAACCCTCATACCTATAGCCAATTGATTTTTGACATGGGTAATAAGTCCACTCAAAGAATAGTCTCTTCAACAAATGGTGCTGGGGAAACTGGATATCCAAATGCAAAAGAATGAAGGTGGACACCTAGCTCACACCATATACAAAAATTTAACTCAAAAATATATATAAGACCTAAATATAAGAACCCAAAACTATAAAACTAAAAGAAAACATAGGGAATCATCTTCAGGACCTTGTGTTAGGTAGTGGTTTCTTAGACTTTATACCAAAAGCACAAGAAACAAAAGAAAAACTAGAAAATGGGACTTCACCAAAATTAAACACTTTTGTACACCAAAGGAATTCATCATGAATATAATAACACAACCTACACAAGGGGAGAAAATATGGAAAATCACATATCTTATAAAGTTTTAATATTCAGAATATATAAAGAAATCCACAACTCAACAACAAAGAAGACAAGTAACCCCATTTTAAAAATTAGCAAAAGACTTGAATAGATATTTCTTCAAAGAAATGCCCAAAAGCACATGAAAAGATGCTCTATATCATTAGCTATTAGGGAACTATAATTGAAAATCACAATGAGATACCATTTCACACCCATTAGAATGGCTAATATTATAAAAAATAGAAATTAGCAAGTGTTGGAGAGATTGTGGAGAAATAGGAACACTCATTCATTGTTGGTGGGAATGTAAAATGGTGCAGTCACTATGGAAAACAGTTTGGCAGTTCCTCAGACAGTTAAATATAGAATTACCATATGGCCCAGCAATCCCACTTCTAGGTATACACCCAAAGGAATTGAAAGCAGGACACAAGCAGATATTCACACACCAGTGTTCATAGAGCATTATTCACAACTGCCAAAAAAATGGAAGCAATCCAAATGTCCATCAATTGATGTATAAACAATATGTGGTATATACATACAAGGGAATATTATTCAGCTGTAAGAAGGAATGAAGTTTTGACACATGCAACAACATGGATGGACCTCAAAGACCTTATGTTGAGTGAAGTAAGCCAGTCACTAAAGAACAAGTATTGCATTACCTCACTGATATGATCTAAGCATATTGAGCAGACTCACAGAGATAGTGTCTGGAAGATAGGTTACCAGGAGACAGAAAAGGAGTAGAAAGTGGTGTGCAGCTGTAAAAAGGAACGAAGTTCGGATACATGCAACAGCCTGATGAACCTTGAAGGCATCATGTTGCATTTTTTGAAAAAAGCCAGACACACACACACAAAAATTGTGTGATCTCACTGGTAAGAAATAATTAGAATAGGCAAATTCAATAGAGTCAGAAACTAGAATACAAATTTCCAGGGTGAGGTGTGCATAGCAAATAGGTAGTTAATGCTTAAACTATTCAGAGTCTGGTTGGGGTAAGGGAAAAGTTTTGGTAATGGATGGTGGTGATGGTAGCACATTGTGAATTTCTTAACACCACTGAATATATATTTGAATGTGGTTTAAAGGGAAAATTTTAGGTTGTATATATGTTACTAGAAAATTAAAAAAAAAACAAACACCCACAACATAGGACTATACAGTACAAACTGTATTATATTATTGTATTATATTAGTGAACCCTAATATAAACTTTGGACTATAGTTAACAGTACAAATTTAATAATATTCTTTCATCAATTGCAACAAAAGTACCACTCTAGTGCAAAGTGTTAATAATAGGGAAAACTGTGTGTATGAGAAAGCAGGTATATGTATCTCCTGCATGGTTTATCTCTAAACCTACAACTGTTATAATAATAATAAAAAAAAAACACACAACTTACTACAAAGCTACAGTAATCGAGACAGTGTGATAATCTCATAAGGATAGATATACAGATCAATGGAATATAATTGAGAATTCAGTCCTTACATTTATGGCCAATTGATTTTTTGACAAGGATGTCAAGATAATTCAATGGGGCAAGAATAGTCTTTTCAACAAATGGTTCCAGGACAACTGAATAACCATATGAAAAAGAATGACATTGAACCACTTCCTCTCTCCATGCCCAAAAATCAATGAAGCTAAAACTATAAAAAGTCTTAGGAGAAAATATGATAAATCTTCATGACCAAAAGTTAGGCAAAGCCTTATTAGCTATGGTACCAAAAGTGCAAGTAACCAAAGAAAAGAAAGGTAAGTTGGACTTCAGAAAAATTAAAATCTTGGGCATTTACGAGGATACCGTAAAAAAAGTGAAAAGACAACCCAAAGAATGGGAGAAAATATTTGAAATTATGGTCTGATAAGGGACTTATGCCTATAACTTATAAAAATCCTTTTTCACCTCAATAGTAAAGAGACAACGCAACCAAAAATGGACAAAGCATTTGAATAGTTCTTTCATTGGATAAGATATACAAATAGACTATAAATATGTGAAAAGATGTTCAACATCATTAGCCATTATGGAAATGTAAATCAAAACCACAATTAGATACCACTTCACCCTCACCAGGATGGCTAAAATTTTAAAAAAGCAGACAATAATGTGTTTGCAAGTACATAGAAAAATCAGACCCCTCATGTGTTTGTGGTGGAAATAAAAAATGGTGCATCCACTTTGGAAAACAGTCTAGCAGTTCCTTAAAAGATTAAACATAGTCTTGACTTAACCCAGGAATTCCCCTCCTGGGTATATACCCCAAGAAAAATGAAAACATTTGTCTACAAAAAACACTTGTACATGAATGTTCACAGTAGCATTACTTGTAGTTGTCAAAAGTGGAAAACAACCCCTAAGTCTATCAACAGATGAATGCAAAAGCAAAATGTGGTATACACAAAAAATGGAAAATTCCTGAACTATAAAAAGGAATAATGTACTGATCCAAACTACAACATGAAGGAATCTTGATCCATCATGTTACGTGAAAGAAGCCTATCACAAAGGTCACATATTGTATGATGCCATTTATATGAAATATCCAGAGTAGGCATATCCAGAGAGACAGAAATTACATTAGTGATTGTCAGGGGTTGGGGGAAGGATGCAATTAGGAATGACAGCTAATGGGTATGGGGGTTTCTTTCTGGAGTGATGGAAATGTTCTAAAATTGATTGTGGTGATGGTTGAACAACTGTGAATATACTAAAACCACTGAACTATATACTTTAAATGGGTGAATTGAATAGTAGGTGAATTATGCATCAATAAAGTTGTTAAAATAATAATAACAGGCATGTATTTCACTAGCTATGTGTAGCCCCTCTTCTAAGCCCTTTATAGATAGTGACTTATTTAATCTCCACTACAAACTTGTTAGGTAGCAATTTTCTTAGGTCCTCTTTAAATATAAAGAGAAAGGTTAGATAATTTGCCCAAGGTTATGTAGGCAGCAATGGAACGGTGATTCAAACCTTGATAGACGGGCACAGAATCTCCATGTATAATTAATTACTATGCCTATTTCACCATTTACCAGTTATAAAATACATGTAATACCTCTATGTTTCTACCTCTCTCCTCGCTTCAATTCTGCTCAGGTTGTTGTGCACTTCTTCCCACCAAATGACTTGTTGAGGAAGTTTTTATTTATATGTTAGCAGATATATGTCAATGTCATCCTGAAAGCACGTCATAGTACCTCTCTCCCATTCTCCCTAACCCCACCCCCCCCAAAAAAAGTCTAGAAGCTCTAAATTAATGTTTCCTTTGGGGTACACTGCATTATACTTTGTTGTTGTTGTTTGTTTGTTCTCCTCAGGCATCCAGACAACATTCTAGGATGGGCGATGGTGGTATAGGCACATGTCATTTGATCCAGGATTTGGAACAAGCCTCCATCTTCGCCAGAACTCAAAGAGATGCCATCATCTCTTTGAGCCTCAGTTCCCTCATCTTTAAATCGGAGAGGACGATACCTACCTGGTGGTATTGCTCACATGATTAATGCTCAGCCTATGCTCAGTAGACTGGGGTCACCATCCCTATTCACCCTAGGGCCCACCTCTATCCAAGCTTTCCAAGTACAGGTTAGCAGAGCAGACTGACAGAGGAGAACACTCCCCAAATTGAAAAAAAAACCTCTCTTTTCTTTGAGCCCAGGAAGTGTTCTCATCTCTAAAAGGCCAACTTAAACTATATTGAAAACCTGGGGCAAAAACATGCTACAACTGCTGAGGGATGCATGACAAAGTTGGCTCGGTTTCCCAGCTTCTCTAGAGAAATTAAAGCGGTTAAGATGTTTAAATCCCCAGCCAGAACCCCTGATTTAATTTGATTTTATAGTTCCAAGGATTGCCTTGTTGTGGTTTCCCTATATCACATACAGAGCTAGCCTCTCCCCACCCCACGGAGAGGGGAGCCAGTCAGTGTAAACGTGTGTTGGCAGAGGACTCCACTGCAAAGTCTCTTCTCCTTGTGCAGCCACATCTGCATGGAGGCCCAGGCAAAGGACCTGAGAATGGACACAGGCAGAAGAGTGGAGGTTTTGTGCATTTCTGGAATGAACCTGAACCATGGTGTGCATCTTGACTCTATATCTTTACTGTGCAGCCTCAGTCAAGTCATTTTACCTCTCTGAGTCTCCCTTTATTCACATGTAAGAGGAGATAATAATCCACACTTCTAAGGATTATTATAAAGATGTGTGAGTTGATGAATGACAATGAATGCGTTTTCGCTGTTTTTAGAGGTCCACCAGGAAATAGAAGCAGATGAATAGCATGCCCAGGGTGTGGAGCCAGCTCTCTTGACCTCATCCTCACCACTCTGGGCAAGGAGGAGTGAGTACGCAGAAGGAACATTTTGCTTTCTTCTTTGTCTGAGAAGATATGCCCTAACATTTCTTCATATGTTCTCTTCATTCTACACTTAGCTCTACAAGCCTAGAATATGGATGATGAGGAAAAAAATAGATATGGTATATTCTTGCCCACTCATTTAACAGCAAGGGAAACTGAGGCTCTGAGAGGGAAGAATACAGAGCAAGTGAATGGCAGAGCCTAGATTTGATATTTGTGTTCTCTTCACTGCATCAAATTGTTCCTGGGAAACCACCTGGGATAAGTTCAAAGCAAACCATTATGACTGTGAGTATAATGAGCAAGAAGTGCTGAGGAAGAAGAAATCCTTTGTTTGGCCAGAAGACAAGGAAGTGTGAAGGTAGAGAAGAGGCCAGGTGTCAAGGGCTCCTGGGCCTCCCCAGAATAGGAACGTAGCCTTAGTGCAATAAAAACGACTTGAGGGCAGAATTCTAGTTCATCTCATCTTTGTAAACCACTTTCTGACCTGTAGCATCGGACACATAGTAGGGGTTACCAAGTGGTTGCTTGGTGATCCTAGATTTACAGATATGGAGCCTTACAGGGCTGGGGGAATTTTCAGTCCTCGGAACTTTAAGGAGGTAATGGAAGGACGAAAATAAGGATGTATCGTTTTACCAAATGGGGAACCCATTATTGAAAAAGATTAATTGAGCTGAACTAAGTCAGCATAACTGAAAATAGAAACAGGCCATAAGCTGGCCTCATGAATAATGATATTATAATGGAAGGGGGAAGTGCTCAACCTTTATTGGGCATTGTCTATGTACCAGGCACTGAGCTATATTTTTGACTCTTTTAATCCCGGTTGATTGTCATAATACCTGAATATCATCACCTCAATTTTGGGTCAGGAATCTGAGATAAGGTTTCATGGAGACAGGAAATGTATTTTCTTCACCACTATATACCCAAATCTAGAAGTATGCTTGGCATATAGTAGGTACTCCACATTTTAATTGACCCTTTACTGCTGAGTTTCCCATAGTCATAAAACCAGAATGTTGTTCTATGGGAACTGAACGGAGGTCTGTGGGGGTCTATGTGACTGTGTGTGTGCATAGAAAGTCCCAGCTTAGATGACATCACTCCTTCATTAATAAGCTTTCAAGAACTTTCCGTTCTCTAAGGTCTTGATTTATCTAGTCCTTGTCGACTTCCTCAAGTTCATCTCTGCCCCTTCTCCCTTAAATTTCCCCTCGTCCAACTTCACTGGTTTTGACTGTGTTTCTCCAATATGCTGAGCTCATTGTCACTCCTGTTATTGCTGTTTCCATGCCTGAAACAATCTTCCACTATCTTGGCGTAACTGTGTTGTCTAATTTTTCTCGTTCCAGATCAAATGTCATCTCTTCAGAGAAGCCTATCATGAAAACCCAACCAATACTTGCTACCCAGTCATTTGCTGTCACATTTCTCTTTTAATTTTTGCATGTTATTTATTCCTAACTGAAATCAGCTCCTTTGTGTTTGTCTGTTGTTTGTTAACATCTATTAAAATACAGTATATGGAAAGCAGGACCTTTGCCTAGAACAGCTACGGGCATATAGCAGGTACTCAGTAAGTATCTCTCTAATGAACAAATGAAAGAATAGTGTACAATTGGCTGATTGTAACCTTGTGAATAAAGTTTCCAAATAACAGACCCCAACCTTTTTTTTTTTCTGCACTGTGTCCTTTTTTGTCCTATTAGACTGACTACATCTAAAAGCTGTTTTGCCAGCTTTACTAGTTGTGTGAACTTAGGCAAGTTACTTAACCTCTTGAAGCCTTGTTATCTGAGAATTGGGGATGAAACCATTATTTCCCATCCCATAGTCTCATAGTGAATTCTGTTATGGTCACCCATCTCTGCAACCCCTCCTAAACTTGTCTCTAATAGATAGCAATCTGATGCCCCAAACATCCCTGTTTTACTTCTCTTATATCTATGACTAGGGCCCTGGCCTTCCCATAGTTCACAAATTCTGTGTCCCAGCAGTGCCTGACTCCTTGGGGGTTCACACATGCACCACAACCTTCTCTCTGAGGAGCCTTTGCTCTTGCTCTTGCTTCTACCTGCCCTGCTCTGTCCTCTCAGTGGCTACCCCATCCTTTCCACTGCAAAGCTCCATAGAGCTTGCTTTACTTAACACAAAGGTCCCCTTCTTTGGGAAACCTTCTCTGGCCTTCCAAAACAGTGTTGCCTCCTCGTGATCCATTAGTACCGGTTCCCTATGTATTGTACTGTTTATCCTACAATAGAATTGTGCTTTCTTATTTTTTCCTCTTGAGAACTGCTGACTGAAAGGAAAAAGGAAGTAAGTTTACCTCACTTTGAATTCCATCTGGAGTACAAAGTTGAGTACAAAATGGCTGCTCAGTGACTAAACATGAACAAAGTAGTGAGTGAAAGAATATAAAAGAATAAATGAGTCAATTCATAAAGAAATATGTGTGAATGTGCAACCCAAATCTTATCATGTAGTTACACACCTAGGAGGACTGACTGTCCTGGTTTGTTTTAAACTGAAGCAGGACTTTCAGTGTGAACCAGGAGAGTCCTGGGCAAATGGGGATCAGGTGCTCACCTTCTACATACCCGATTTCTTGGGAGTGACAGTAACAATACGAAGAGATCCATGGCTTTAAGCCTGTTAGTGGTTTGGGTCCATTATTAGGTCAGATCAGATCTCAGGCAAGGATCAACAGATAGGAGCTCAGAATTGCCTAAAAGATTTGGGACGAGAGTGAAGTCTAGATGCAGGAACTGGCACCCAAAGTCACAGTGGGATTTCCTCTGACAAGATCTGATACAGAATCATTAAACTTTGGAGGTAGCATGGTCTGGGCCTAACCCTGACTGCCTCTTAACGTTCCTGTAACATTGGACAAGTCACATAATCTCTTAGCTTTTCATCTGTGAAGTACATTTTCCATTGCCCAATGCCAGGTCATTGCAATTCAGTTCCTGAGACATAGTAGTTACTCAATAAAGTGCTGTTCCCTACACCAGGCTACAAACCAGGTTGTCTCCAGGCTCTGGAGGAGAGTTGATCCAGTGTGTAGGGTTAAATAGTTATTACATTTTCCAACCATGAATTAGCAAGAAGTCTAGTCTGGTGAACCATTGGTTTGTATATATCATAAATATTGGGTTATGTATAATGTGTATGTCCTAATTCTAGTTTTGTGACTTATAATAGTTCCCTTGTCACAGTAGTATGCCTTATGAGATGAGGTGACTGAAACATCCACAATTTCTCAAAACACAAACAAAAAACACCAATATCCACATAAAACGCATCATACCCTTTGGACTGAGCAATTCTATTTCTAGGAATTTATCCAAAGCAAATAACCAGGGAATGCATGTACAATGATGTTCATCTCAGCATTGTTTATTACAGGGAAAAATTAGAAACATCTGAAGTGCTTAACAATAGAGATTTGGCTAAGTTAATTACATTTCAGACATTCAATTGAGTTCCACGCAGACATAAAAATTTGTGTTCCCTAAAAGTATTTAATGACTTGGAAACATGTTCAAGGCATTTTGTTAAATGAAGAAAGCAGATAACAAAACAATATGTGCAGTATGTTTCCAATTTTGCAAAAAAAAGTATGGAGGAAACAAAAATAATGTTAAATAATACCAGAAACAGTATCATCAGTCACTGGGAACATACACTGTGGAGTCAAAACACCTGGGTTCGAATTCCGGCTCTACAGCTCTCTAGCTATGTGACTTGGGAAGTTATTTTACCTCTTTTTTGTGTAAGATTCCTCATTGGTAAAATAGGAATAACACTTGTACCCACTTCAAGGGTTATTGTGCAGATAAAGTGAATTCGTACATACCAAGCATTTAAACAGTACCTCTCTCAGAGTAAATATTATAAAAATGTTCAACTACTATTTTTAACTTTTTTTAAAAAGTGAAGTAATTCATAAGATTATTTTTTAAAAGAAAAGTTAAAATAAACAAACAGGCAAATCCTCTCTTTACAAATCCATTAACGTAGCAAGTTCCTGAGCTGGGATTTGAACCTAAGACTGTGTTAATTCCAGATTTTGAGCACCTGGCCATTATATAATTTAGGAAAAGAAATGTTAGCCATGGTTTTCTGATAATGGTAAGGTGAGGGGTAACTTTTATTTTTTCAGTGACTTTCTGGATTTTTCAAAATTTCTGTGATAAATACATATTGCTGTTATAACTAGCTAAATATGATCTATACACACTATTTTAAGTTATTTAAAATGAAGCAAAAGCCCTCATTCTTCAATTGCTGTCTTTATCAACCAATTGGCCATTAATTACTTCTGCACCATCACTGGGTGAAGGGGCTAAGATACATGGGAGAGATGTTTCAAATAGTATAGGGTCACAGCACTCCATGGTCACAGAAAACATGCCCTGGGCAACTTCTGGTGCTTGGCACAGAATTCCAGAACTAGCATGAGTTCCAGAATCAAATGGGACTGAGTTCAAATCTTGAAACTAACAGCTACAGGCCTTTGGTCAAATTACTTAACTGATTGGAGTCACAGTTTTCTCCTCTATGAAAGAGATACCAATCCTCATGATATTTTTCCAGAAGTTAGAGCTATATATGAAGAGCCCAGAACTCTTCTAGGTACACAGTAGGTGCTCAATTATTGATAGTTGCTAGGAAGGAGTATTATGGAGTTTTGATCTGTCTCTTGAGGCTACTGAATCACCCTGGACAGACCTAAGGTTGGGTGGTTACTAATTCCTAAACACTAACCATAAATAAAGCAGCAGTGAAATGCAAAACCACAAACTACTAGATAGACTAATGTCAGAAAGCTGTAGGTAACTTATTTCCATACTGAAGGAAAATTTTGCCATTGCTTTTGAGTATATACCTCCCTTTAAAGAACAGCTAAAAAACCAAATGCAACAACTTTTTATAAGATGCTAAAAATACATCAAGGATCGAACCCTGACTGCCTGTTGCTGATTTGAAAACAGGCTTGAATGCATTCCTTACATCCGGACTGGATTACTCTTACTTTCACTGTGGAGTACTGCCAGCACTTTGTTGTTGTTGTTGGTAGTAGGCTTGCTCTGGGCCTGGAAAATGGCAACAGGAATTATCTCTGGCATTCCTGCAGCTCAGCCTTCTCACCCATCCCTAAATCTCAACAAGAATTCTGAATTTCAGCCAGAATTGATTGGAATATTAGCCTTATATCTCACAAGGGTTCAGATTTGAGATCTGTTAACACTAAGCTTCTGGAAACATTGGCTGTCCCCTTTGGGCCATTGAATGGCGAGGTTAAGCACCTTGAAAAAAGAACTGAAAGTCACTTTTTCCCCCTCACTCCTAGTTTTTACAGAGTTTATATGCTAAGAACTGCCCTGAGAGAGGAAGTGCACACTTGCTCATGCAGGCTTTACCCAGAACCAGAGAGTTGTTCATACAGAAGGGGATCTCAGGACCCACAGTCTCAATTTAAACATAGTAGAGTTAAGCCCCCGAGATAGGGCAGGATTTGCTGAGTTCACACTAATAGTTAATGGCAGACTACAATTCTTATCTCCTGATTCTCAGATCATGGTTGTTTTTCACCTACTTTGCCATATCTCGCTTATAAAAATCTTTGCTATCACTTTGCATGGTAGGTCCTTGATGGATTAACTAATACCCATCTCCTAAGTGTGTAAACCCATCCAAATAATTAATGGAAGGACAATGTGCATTTACCATCATTCAAATTGTAGCTTCTGTGTGAATCCTTTTGGTCCTTCACTGAGGCATTTTTCAATATAGAACAAATAAGAGTGTTTTTTTTTTTTTTTAAGTTGCAAGCCCACTTTGGAATGTGCAGTCCTTATTCCAGTTGGACTGCCTTCTGAATATGAAACTATTAAAAATCAGAATGCCACTTTCCTGGAAGTGAATGAAACATATGAGAAGATATATCCTGGCAGCATTTCTTGTAATGCAGACTGTGACCCATTCTGCACCAATTTTAAACACGACTGTACAGTCTGGGAAGGGATCTGTTTGGAATTGTGTATTAAAACTGTATGAACTAGAGGGCATAAGCTTCATCCAAATCGAACTTTTGATATATATCAGGAGACCTTTCATTACATGATCAATAAGATTTCAAAGAAAGCTTAGAAGATCACCAACATCATCTGTGTGATGTAGTAAAATATTATCAGAGGAAAACATGAGAATGCTGTGTCAAGAGTACAATCGATAACCACTAGGCTTTAACTGTGTCAAATTTAAGAACATTGGATGACTGTGCCAGAAAAGTGCAAATGCAGTTATGCAAACCATCCAGCTGCTTCCCAGAACCCAAAAGTTCACTGAAATTCATCTGTAAAGAATACACAGAAGACAGCCAGTGAAGGGACTCAACAATGCTACTCATAAAAGTTTGCAAAAAAACCCCAGATTTCCATGTTGGCAAGCCAAATCCCAAATGTTGCTTACAGCTGTGTAAAACACTTGACCTTCCAAGTGTTTGCTCTTCTTTGTCACCCATTTTGAAAACAAGAGGCCCAACCCAGTATTACATGGAATAAGCTTTAGCATATTAGGTTGATTAAAAGATCAGGCTATGGAGTTAGTTGCCTCAGTTGGAATCCCAGCCCTACAACTTAATAACGGTAGGACCTTGGGCCAGTTGCTTAGCATCCCTAAGTCTTTGTTCCCTTCTCTGCAAAATAGAGATAATAGATGTGTCTATGTCACAGGGTTATGGTGAAGATTAAATGTGTTAATCCATGTGAAGCTCTCAGTGCAGTGCTGGCACTTAGCAAGGACTCTATAAACGTAAGGCTATTATTAAAATAGCCTTTTTCTTCTCACTAATAAAATATTCTGCATGTATGGTAGTACACAGAACAGATCTAGGCATATGGCTGTGAAGAAATTGTCCAGAAGATGACTGGGAGAAAAGCAAAGATTGCTTAGCTATGCATATTCATGATAATTGCTGCCTCTTATTGAGCACTTACTAAGTGCCTGGCACTATGACAGCACTTTATAAATATCGTTTCATGTAATCACCATGGAATATTACAAGGTAAGCAAAACTCCCCATTTTTCAGGTGAGTCAACCAAGGCACAGTGAAATTAAGTAACTTACCCAGAGTAAGACAGAAGATAGAAACTAACTCGGCAATCTTTGCTCTTTTGAAACCTACTATAATCATCTTTAAGCCACTGGGACTGGTTGCTGCGGTTTTGGCATAACGCACAATGGCCCATTCCCTGGATGTTGGGAGTTTCTGTGTCACATGACATGAATTCTGTATTCCACAATTGGGGCCCACTGCACTGTCATGCAAACAGAGGGATCAGGGTTCTATGTGTCCATCATTTTCAGAAAGGCAGAACAGACAATACATGGACAAAGCTAAGACAAATGGTCTCCTCTCCTTTAAAATTCTCTTTCTCATGATGAGGCAAATTTACAGGGCTAAGCCCCCAAATATATTCAGTTTAGGTACATATAGCAAGCATTTATTAAAAAAAAAAAAAAAAGACTAGCCCATGAGGTTTTGTGTAGAGGGTCAGTATAGAAAGATCACACATATGGGAAGCTTATAGAAAAATAAGCAGTTATAAAAGTTGTATATTAAGGCATAATGCTGAAGAGCCTGGGCTTTGGAACTCAGTGTGTGGGCTCTAGCAAGCCACTTCACTTATGCTTTTGTAACATAGAGCTACTACGTCATCCCTGCTGCACAGCAATGCTAGGAGAATGAAACGGGATAAAGCACACAAACAACTTAGTACTTGGCACATGACCAGCGCTTGACTGTGTTAGTTGTCAGGACTGAATAAGACCACCTGCCTGGGTTTACTTCTAGCTGTACTACTGACTGGTTTTGTGTCCCTCAGCAAGTTATTGAACTACTGTATGCCTCAGCTTTTCCACATGTAAAATTGGGATAATAATAGTACCTGCCTCATAAGATTGTTACAAGGATTAAATAAGTTAATATTTATAAAGCACTTAGAAAAGTGTCTGTCACGTAGTAAAGACTCAATGTTGGAGATGGCCATTATTATTGTGATTATTTTAAATAATGGTAAGCATAATATGATTTAAGAAAGAAAAGAAGCACCTAACTAAAGCTGGTGGGTGGACAGTTAAAGCTTCCTAGAAGACAGGGTGAAAGTGAGAGTATTCCAGGGAGAGGAGGCTACAACGGCAAAGGATTTTGAAAAAGTATGCTTTGTGTTTCCCTTTACATTCAGTTTTTAGTGGAGACCTTGTCTCTCACATCTCTTGCTTTCATCTATTACAGATCATGGGCCCTGCAATTGGTTTGAAAGCAAATTCCAAGCTAGCAAGGGAAGGGGCAAGAGGTTGTAAGCATTTAGCAGGTTATTTAACATTGTGGAATGAAGTAAGGTCAGAACTAGCTCACCTTTCAAGCTAACTACAGCCCCAAAGGGCAATTTTAAAAATTGATTGAAATCATTTACACCAAAGAATGTATATGCATCATATGTATCAGGGGCTGGTTAAAGATTTAAAGGATAAGCTAGTTAATAGAATTAATGTGATATATGGTATATTTTGGTGGAAAATGTGGTACCACTCAGAGCCCAAAACTGATGGGAAAGGAACACATCCTTAAAGAAGGATTGTTTGGCCTCCTGAAGGAGGGAGTCCATGAGTTTCTTTCCTCCCTAGCTATGTGCACTGTGGCTGTCTTGATGAATGGCTATTCTACAAACATCTCGTCAGAAACATTGACTGTTGTTTTTCCCTTCTTTGGCCACATCACAGTCATCCCATGGCTATCTCTGACCCCCTTGCCTCACTTCTGAAGCCAAGAGGGAATGCATGGAAGACTAGGGAACTGTACACTTATCATAAGATGTGAGATGGGGTGGATGGAAGGAGACCACTTCCATTCTTCTCTGGGTTGGTTAAGTGGGGGCCTGGAAGGAGCAGTGGGCAAATAACCTGGATTAAAACATGGCCTGGGACTTCTGGGAAGATGACGGACTAGTAAGACACGGCAATCTCTTCTCTGGAAAAATAGCTAGAGGACAGGCTGAAACAGCCCCAAAAAAGGTCATCTAGGGTTTAGGACAGCAGGTGAAGGCTGCACATCAGCCAGAGGATAGAGGGACAAAAGAGGGAAATCACGATGACAGAACCTGAGTTGGAACCAGCAGCGACTGCTGCTGCCGGCATCCTCCCCCACACTGAAGACTCTAGAATTCTCAGGCCTCTGGGCCTGTGACTACAGGCAAAGGGGGCTCCAGGGATCTATCACCCCAGGAAAGGGACAAGAGAGGGATATAGCCTAAGGCTGACTCAGGTTCTGACCCACAAATTTGGGCTGCGGTGCCCCACGGACCCTTCCAGGCCAGGTGGGACCACATGGTGGTTTGCCCTGGGAGCCAGCTAAGGACTGGAGAAATCCAACCCTCCTAATCTCCCTCCTTTCTAGCCTGGATGCCACAGGAGACGGGAGAGAGAGCATGGGGCTGACTCAGCTTTTGACTCTCAGGTTTGGTCTGCTGTGTCCTGAGAGCCCTTCCAGGCTGGGTGGGGATGCGCCATTGTTTGCCTTAGAGCCTGCAAGGGGCAAAAGATATACAAACCTCCCAATCTCCTCCTCTACTAACAGGGACTGATTGTTGAAGACTCAGAGGGGAGTGGAAATATTTCCTAGCTGGGAAAAGGGAAGGGACTGCCAGAGAAGACTGGAGAACTGTCTCAGAATTCACAAGTTCTCTGACAAGTTGACAAGTTCAGCTGTCTCACAATTGAATTATAAGTCTCTTAGCCTCCAGACAGGAAGCTCTATCACATTGATCTGGTCTGTGCTGCAACAAATACACTCCGACCAGGCATTGAATTGAGAGCGTCCAAAGAGTGCCATCTCCTGGCAGACTAAGGAAGTGCACATAAGAAAATTAAAAATAAATAGGAGAAGCTTTTCCTGGCTTCTATAGTCTCCCTGCCCAAGGCCCTAGGAAGCAACTCTACAACCAATTACTGGGACCAGTGCCCAGTTTTGAGCAACCAGCAGGCCAATCCTAACAATCCAGGTTGAGCCAAAAATCAAAGAGCTGTGGTAACTCACAGCCTCTTGCCACTAAATCCCTATAAAAGAGAAAGAGATTGAGCATCTGAGTAAACTACATCCTAACCAGATGCCAAAACAACAGTAAAAAATTATGAGCCATACTAAGAAAATAGAAGACACGGCCCAGAAAAGGAATACATCAAAGTCCCAGAAGAGATGCAGAATTTGAGAGAACTAATCAGCGAGATGAGCACAAATTTCCAAAATCAAATTAATGAGTTGAAAGACAAATAGTTAAAGAGATAAATGACATCAAGAAGACATTGAGCAAACGCAAAGAAGAATTTGAAATCCTGAACAGAAAAGTGACAGAGCTCATGGGAATGAAAGACACAATAGGTGAAGTCAAAAACACATTTGAGGCATACAACAGCAGACTCAAAGTGATAGAAGAAAGAATGAATGATACCGAAGACAGAGCAGCTAAAATTGAAGAGAGAAAAGAACACAGAGAGAAAAGAATGGAAAAAACTGATCAGGGGCTCAGAGAGTTGAATGAAAACACAAAATGCAACAACATACATGTCATGGGAGTTCCAGAAGGAGAAGAGAAGGGAAAGGGGGCAAAAAGAGTATTTGAGGAAATAATAGCTGAAAATTTCCCAACTCTCACGAAAGAAAAGAACTTACATGTCCAAGAAGCACACCGTACCCCAATCAGAATAAATCCAAATAGACCTACGCCAAGACACATACTACTCAGAATGTCAAATGTCAAAGATGAAGAGAAAATTCTCAGAGCAGCAAGAGAGAAGCAAATGATCACGTACAAGGGACGTCCAGTAAGACAGTACAGACTTCTCTTCAGAAACCATGGAGGCAAGAAGACAGTGGTATAATACAATCAGGAAACTGAAAGAGAAAAACTGCCAGCCGAGAACTCTTTATCCAGCAAAACTGTCCTTCACATATGAAGGTGAGTATAAAATATTCACAAACAAACAGAAACTAAGAGAGCTTGCAAAAAAGAATTTGCCTTTGCAGGAAATATTAAAGGAAGCCTTAGAACCTGAAAAAAAAGACAAGAGAGAGAGGCTTGGAGGAGAATATAGAAGAAAGAATAGCAGAAAGGATAACCAAAAGAGTAAAAAGAGAGACAAAAACAAGATGACATATGAAAACCAAAGACTAAAAAGGAGGAAGTAAATAGTGCATTTACAGTAATATCATTGAATGTGAATGATCAAACACCCCAATCAAAAGATACAGGCTGATAGAATGGCTAAAAAACATGAGCCATCCATATGCTGCTTACAAGAAACTCACCTTAGACCCAGGGATACAAACCGACTGAAAGTGAAAGGTTGGAAAAAGATATTCCACGCTAATAGTAACCAGAAAAGAGCAGGGGTAGCTATACTAATATCAGACAAAACAGACTTTAAATGCAAAAAAGTTATGAGATACACAAGGCCATTATATATTAATAAAAGGGATGAACCACCAGGAAGATATAACAGTCATCTATGCACCTAACCAGGGTGCCCCAAAATATATGAGACAAACTCTGGCAAAACTGAAGGGAGAAATAGACATTTCTACAATAATCATTCACACTCCACTCACATCATTAGATAGAACAACTAGACAGAAGATCAACAAGGAAACAGTACTTGAACAATATGATAAACAAGTTAGACCTAACAGACATATATAGAACACTGTATCCAAACTCAGCAGGTTATACGTTCTTCTCAAGTGCCCATGGATCTTTCTCCAGGATAGACCACACGTTAGGTCACAATTCAGCTCTCAATAAATATAAAAAGATTGAAATTATACAAAGCACCTCCTCAGATCATAATGGAATGAAACTAGAAATCAATAACAGACAGGAAAAAAGTAAATTTGCAAATGTGTGGAGACTGAACAACACACTTCTAAATAATCGGTGGGTCAAAGAAGAAATGGCAAGTGAAATTAGTAAATATATTGAGACAAATGAAAATGAGAACACAACGTATCAAAACTTATGGGATACAGCAAAGGCAGTCTTGAGAAGGAAGTTTATAGCCTTTTAATGCCTATATTAAAAAACAAGAAAGAGCTAAGCTCAAAGATTTAACCGAACAGCTAGAGAAACTAGAAAAAGAACAGCACCAATCCCAAAGCAAGCAGAAGGAAAGAAATAATAAAGATTAGAGCAGAAATAAATGAAAATGAGAACAGAAAAACAATAGAGAAAATCAACAAAAGCAAAAGCTGGTTCTTTGAGAAGATCAATAAAATTGACAAACTCCTAGCTAAACTAACAAAGAAAAAAAGAGAGAAGATGCAAATAAATACAATCAGAAATGAAAGGGGGGAAGTTACAAATGACTCCACAGAAATAAAAAGAATCATAAGAGGATATTATGAGAAACTATATGCCAACAAACTAGACAACCTAGATGAAATGGACAAATTTCTAGACACACACAACCAACCTACACTGATGCTATAAGAAATACAAGAACTTGACAAACCAATCACATTTAAGGAGATTGAATCCACCATCAAAAATCTCCCAGCAAAGAAAAGTCTAGGACCATATGGCTTCACAGGTGAATTCCACCAAACATTTTGAAAAGAATTAACACCAATCCTATTTAAACTCTTCCAAAAAATTGAAGAGGAGGGAAAA